>SHCU01000314.1:53892-70596 GCA_004307685.1 Ceratina australensis
ATAGAAAAGCTTGGTTTAGCATTACTGCAGCAATCTACGCAATGCGCATAATGCGCGCTTAGAAGTTTCGGGGCTCATTCCGCAGATGAGAGGGGTACGAAAGCACTCGAAGCACTTAAAACGAGAACAAACCTGCCGGTATTTCTTGTACGCGCGGTATGTATTTCTGAAGAAGAGATGGAATGCACGTTTCGAGCATGCTAAATGCTGACCACCATAGGTAAGCGTTCGCAAATATGAAATTGTGTAGTTTTCTACTTTTTTGATACACCTCTGGAATTTGAACTGGTACAGAGTCAATAAGTTGACGAAACTCGATGTCCCCTGTTAACTGAATATCTGATAAAACCGAGTACATTTTTCATCCATATTTACATAGACATCTGTCACGTTCAAAATTGAGTTAGCAATTCTTAACAATCAATTGGTTTTGGATTCGTATCCCTCCGCGATGAACATCTGAGTACACAGAGAAACGAGTATGTTTGCTTTCATACGTGGAGGAGTTTCTCCATGACACAGTACATATTCAGTACACTCGAGTTCCCCACGTTACGCGTACCTCCTTCATGCGCGTTGTCCCATTAAAATCGGCCCTTGAAAAGGGCCTCGAGTGAGCCTCTGCAACAAATCGTAGCAGGTAACTCAAACGCTTTAAAGTAAATGTAACAATCGGCGTCCCGTGCATTCGAGACACATAACGAATGCACCGAGGTGATTTTCAAAACGAGTCGAGATCAAGTAAAATGTATAGTTGAAATTGCGGGGTAAATACGATTGAAAAATTGCGGATCCTCGACGCAGGAATACGTAATTTACGTCCATCATATTTTCTATTATCAATACATACACGTATAATAAGATATCGAGAATGGGTTGCATCGTTACGAGTATCAATCATACCATTTAGGACACAGTCGTACACGTATACGATATTTTATTACATATTCAATTAGTCAGTTAAATTTCCGGCAGGGTATCATGATACTGTTACAAAATTCAATCAAGCCGGCCGATTTGAATGACAGGTTATTTAATAAGGGAAGATATCGCGTAATGGATTGCGATCCTAACGTTTCTTTCTTTGACGGGGACCTAAAACGATCCGTGGCTCTAATGACAAGAAACGCGGGACACAGATGCGCGTAGGTCCCCACGTACCTACTACACAAAGTTCCTCCGAGGCGAGAAATTAAATTTAATGCTGCTTGCTTTTTTCCCCGGAGCGTAATAACCTTTCTTACGCCGTTAGTCTCGCGATATTATTTCCTCGAGCGGGTTACGATGTTCTTCGATCGTGACTGATCTACCATGCTTCTTCCTACTCTTCTTCTTTAGGTGCTGCTCCATCCTCCACGCCACCTCCTCCTCTTCCGCGCCGTCTCATCGTCGACACGTGCTCCCAGCCGGACACAGCGCAGCGCGCCGTTTCGTTTCGTTTCTCGTTTCGCTACTCCACGGTCTTGGATCATTGCCTCCCTTTCGCGTTCGCAACGGGCCTGCAAAGTGTCGGCGAGGAATGCGCAAAAACGCGAATCGAATGCGCCGCACGTGCGGCTAAGGACGCTCGCGGAAAATATTTTCGATTATCCCCCTTTCGCGAGGTTTCGGTCCGGACATTAACGCGAGTCCATGCTCTCTCTGTTTTTCCCATTCGTCCGGCCACGTGATAAATCATCCCGGTTCGGCGGAGACCCCGCCCCGTTTTAATGAACACTTTTAAAACGTCCGCTCGTTCAACGCGAAGGAAGACATTTATTTCGGATGAACGGAGGGACCCTATTATTTTGTCATCTGGTCCCGGGAATCCGAGGAGGGTTTAAGATCCGACGATGGTATTTTTCTTATCCGGTAATACCCGATAGCCCGACCTAAACGCGATTTGCATTCTAACCGCGAGTGTCCGCGGGGGTGTTTAAAACGGGTGGACGATAAACGTTAACGTTTATTACCTGTTACCGAGAGATGTAGTAACCGGAAATAAAACCATTTGTATGTTTAACGTGCCGTTGCGCCCGGCCGTGCGATATGATAATATGTATGCAGTCTCGCTTGTGTATAGTCGGACGTTAAGGAAAGTCATCGTTAATCCGACGTCCTGATAGCCCGCGAAACAGTAAAGATGCCGGGAAATGGCTCGTGGAAAATGCAAGACACCGCGATTTTATGCGTTCCATCGATTACCGGCGGTCCCGTTTCGCGCAACTTATCCGCGAAAATGAAACGCTACAAAATAGGTTATGCATTATTCAATGCCGAACACTCCGGCGGAGATGCGAAAAATAAATTGAACCGATTTAAAACGCGGCGATTTTTACTCCCTCCCCTCTCTGCTCGTCGGCGCGCACGGATTTCTCTTACTGCGAGGGCGAACGCTTTTATTTGTCATATTAAAATTTAATGCACCGTACGCGAGTATTTTTTATCGCTGCTTTCGTTTTCACGAGCTCCCTCGTCAGCGCTAATAGGGTGCAAATGTGCAAACGCCGGAACAGAATACAGTTATAAACAGAATAAAACGAGGTATTAAAACATTCGAGTGTTTTTCAGTCCGATCCGATTTTACACTTGGAGGATGAAATTTTATATCTCGCGAAGGTTTTTGTTATTCAATTACGTCGCTTATTTACGTTGTCGCGTGTTCATGATAAAACAGTAGGCTTCGGGTTAATTACCTGAATTCCGTCGGATCTGGGCGAGATTATGCACAGATTCAGCAATAGCGATCGATCGGATTCGCTAATTCCACCATTTTCCAGGTAATTGCATTTACCTCGGTGATCGATGTAAGATAACGTCCCTCGACGAATCATGTAGTTGACGTGTGCTTCGCTCGGAAGTTCGAGTCAAGTTTATCGATTGATGAAATTTCTTTTCGTACATCATACCTGGAAACACACGGATATTATTTATCATTGATGGATTCACAAAGTTTTCTATCCTCGAGCGCGGCCAGTTTCTTACAGCTTTCAGTACTCCTGAAAAATTCTCTGTCGAAGCAGTAGACACGTTGTTTCACAGATACGCGTTTGACAATTCCCTGTTGGGGATGTTCTAAACAATTCATCATTGGACGGTGGGAGAAGCCAATTTAAAACTCGCTTCCGTCTGAACTGCTGCTCTATGTATCTCTATGTTCACGAGCCAGCTTATTAATGATAGAACGTCGCGCTTTCGACCATAGCGCGACAGATCGGAACGTCGTAGCTCGTTCAACCGTGCGATTACTATTTATCCACGATATTATGTTTAATTTCTGATACCGTTCTCGACGCGTTCGGATGAATTAACTTCGATCAGTGCGGCATTCCGTTCACCGCGACTTGTGGTCTTCCGATCGTTCTTACCGTTAATAAAATCGCTCGCTATCGACCGGCAAACGTGATTCCGATATTTTTACTAATAGCCAAGTAGGAAGTTGCGCGAACTCTTACTCGGCGATATTACCGTGTCCAATTCCACTGCCTGCATTAGAGAGGTTCGATGAGCAATTCTAAAAGCACACGGTATACAATTCTTTATGTCTTCTATACCAAGAGAACTTATCTCCAATCATTAATGATAACTATGTTAGCGTTTACACTTCGCCTAATTAATGCAAGATAATTTTAATTAATTAATTCAAGGCTAGTTTAATTATGGCGAGCTTACGTAACTACGCATGATGGTGCATATCAAACGCAGGTCTGTCGTTCCTAATCGGGTAGATACGTACATATACGTAACCAAGCATAACATGCTGTTTCTGTCCGGCCTAACATATCCAAGCTAACAAATCGCAATTGCAACGTCAAATCTGCTTGATACACTCGAGATACCACGGCTACGCGTGCACTAATGTGTTTGTATTATTTAGTAGATGATAAGCTATTTTTCTTCCTCTCTCTTACAATTATCGTTTGGTGTATTATTAACACGCGCCCCTTTACGACGAACGCGTAATACGTTCTTGATTATTTAACTAAACGTGATACAATGATCACGATTAAAAGGAATGACGGCTATGCCGAACATTTCCTGATCATTTGCCGGCAGGCAGCCGATACGCATCATCGACGAAAATGATACCCGCGGCCGACGATAATTTTCAAACGGCACGCTCGATATCATCTTGGTCGATTTCAGTCACGAAGCTCGGCGATTCGATCCCGCGCACAGGAGTAGGACGAGTACTTACGTAAGAAAGAAACCGAAGCTGATTCTCTTCCCTCCGCCGATTGATTCCGGAGAAAGCGTTAACCTCGGCTGTCCATTTAACGAGCACGTAGACATCACCATTTCCAAGTATCATTCAGCCGCAATGATTTATCAAATATATTCGATCGATCTTCGCGCACGTTACCCTCCTCCATTTTCATACGTGACTCGATTCGTCCATGACCTATCACCACGCCAACCAGTTGATATAAAAAACACTCGGATATTTTATCCGTAAAATATTTCGTTTGATTGTCTCGATCGGAGCAACGTTAGGCGTAGTTATTTGTAATTAGTGTAACGAGCATAGCGACAGACAGGTAGATCTCATTAATGAAAGTCTTTTGTAACAAGGGACTGGCGTTGATTAAATTGCGTGCATTTGAACTCGTAATAGGAATTAGTTGAATATTCGGTACTGGCTAATTAAGCAGTCCTGCTCGCGGGGAACTTTCATCGATGATCTGTCAGGGTACATGACCGTAGCAATAAGCTAGAGAATAATTCTCATACCGAAGCCATCTCGAATCTGCCTCCGTAAACAGCTCCTTACTGATTACGTTGTAGAGTATGACTGCACGGTACAGGTCTTATACTACTATCCCCTTGAAATGGTAATACGTCTTCAGAATGCATAATGGGCCGTATTACTGTGGATCACAGAACAAAGCTACTACTACTTATATTTAGATTCTGATAAGATTCTCGAACGAACGATACCTTTATTTATTACTTCCTTGAAAATGATTGTCTTGCCGGTCATAATTATTATGGAACACGGTATTACGTGTAGATCGAAAGGAAAAAAATGTCTTCGTAATCGAGGCATTTCATTAGCTTGTTGAAATCCCGTTGACATACGTCACTGTTTCTTGATGCGTCTATCAATCTCCTTGACGTTCTTCTTGCCCGCTGAGTAAAAGGGAGGCAGCAAGAGCCAATATCTTCCCCTGTTTTTCTGAGAATCTCTTCATTCCGCTTGGCCAGCGCTGGTTGAACATTTCGTGTCCCAGCAAATCGCTTCTCTAATCTGATATCCTCATTTCTCGAGCGGCTTATCAGAAAATTCTCTGATGTAGTAGCTAACAATTACATTAACGTAAGAGATGACGAGGAACCGGTAAATATTGATTTACTGTAGAGACTGCGAAATTATATTTTCGACATGTAAGATAGGTGAATAATTTTCAAGCAAATTGTAGAACGTTATTATTTGACTTTAGTAGCCTCGTAATTTAATGCATAAAGATCTACTTAAGACTTTTATCGAAAATTTCTCTTACATTTATTCCGTAGGAAGGATAATAATTTGATAATGCGCGGCATTAAAAGTCTAGCAATTATTCGAACGAAGATCTGCAATCTCTATCCACGGGGTACGTATTATTTTCTTAAGTACCTCGGTACGCATGGGAAAGCGGAGTTGTTTTCATTTCTTTCCAGCGAAAAGTACATGAAATTTCGCGCAAAGTCTATATAATCACGCGCCGTATGACAGACTAGACTGTAACTATACCCAATTAGGATGTAGTCCTAATGTTTCTTCATCTTCCGGTTGCGGATGTCTCTGTAATGCCAGGCTTGCAACTCTTCTGGCTGTGCATAAATTTCTCATTACCGACAAAAACCAGCGACTTCGAGGGTACACCGCAGATTCAAATGACTTTGATGATACCCGAGACCTTGTATGTCCATTAGCGTGGAACGAAACGCGATGGAGAGCTCCCCTTTTTTTCCCCCCTTTCCCTCCCGTAATACCTAATTGTGGCCTCTTACAATAATAATTAAGCTGTCAGAATCTGAGGTTGATTAACGAATTATTTCAGCTGCCTTCGTGTAACTAAAAAATTGCGGTTATTTACTTGTTTGGGAAATATGAATCGAGATAAATTTGTCGAATGATATTCGAAATTAAGGAAATCGCTATTACTCATTTATTTGAATAGAAATAAGAGAAACAAATTCCGTCGGCGGAGAGGTGCAAGAGGCGAATTACAGGGTCTTGTTACGTAGGTCTAACAACGCTGTCTACCCGCGGGGGTCTCGATTTTAAATTGAAATTCGAATTGCAAATAGCGTTTCAAAAGTACTTTGAACTTGTTGTGCGCCGAGAACACCGGGAGAGGAGAGAGGATACGCGGATGCAGCACGGAAACACTTGACTGCGCCACGATTGATCAAAGTGTTCGCTTCGGAAACGATGATGCATTGCTTCGGTGTATTTGCTTACCAGTAATCGATCACATTTTCGTCCCGCAAAAGTTTGCCAGTTCGGTGCTTGAAACCCTTTTAATTTCCTCTTTCTCCGATTCGACCATCTATTACGGTTCAATTCTATCTAAAAACGGTTCAAATAATTTCAATAATTATTTGTACAGGAGGAGGACGTGCACGATTTCGCACGAAACAGAAATTGAATACGCGATCTTCGAAGCGTAGATGCTGCGCTGAACGTGATACTAGGATTGATAAGCGGGGGTGAGTTCGTTCGTCCACGCACGCGGCCGCATTCATCGCGAGTTAATGACTTTCGGTGGGTAAATCACAACGGCGCTCCACAATTTCGCCGGCGTTACACGTAATCCCGAACGAGAAGTTGCGGCGGAAGTCGCTGCGCTGCGGAGAGACCGCGGTACAGCTCCCGCGGGTGTAGATGGGCCGCAGGCGAAGTCCGTTAGTTCCACGTGTCGTTACGGTTTATAAGCATAGGATGCGTTCGACGTTGCGCCGCGCCGCAACGGCAGCTGGGTTCAACGTACCTCGCGCGTTTCGAGCCGACCGCGACCGGACCGATCGCCTCAACATCCATCCCGCCGAACAGATTGTACCTCGAAAATAGACGCTTCGTCTGTTCTAATGTCACTCGTGTAAAAAAGCCAGGAAGCTGTTCACGATTTGAACATTTCATTAAATACGATCCTTCGTCGCTTTAATTGAAACTTCGTAATTGTTCGACGTACCGAAACGCGTAATTAATTTCGAACAAAAGAATCCTATAGAATCGTATATAGAATTTGAAATACAGTAGGCTTTAATGTGCCTTACCGTCGAAACTTTGTTCAGGTTCACCGCATTCCTGTTCTATGTTCGAATATAAATTACAGAGTCTCATCATGGTTTATTGCTACTCATTACAGCTTATTGCTTGGATCGTAAACCGTTTTACTATTTTTCACGTGGTACGCGTATGGGTCAAGGAAAGTAATTTGTTAATATCGCAAAAGGAAGAGTACAGAAATTAAGGACGATTTCCCTCGAGCAAGCACTTCAATGATGCTGCTTAAAAATATGATTCGGTCCAACTTCTCATTGAATCAATTAATCTGTCACTGCGACCATTGCGAAATACTTAAGTACCTCAAAAAGATATATTACGTAGGTACATGTTCTGTGATAAGAATCGGTCGTACCGACCGTAAAATACTATTTTATAAAACGTCCTTTAAACGATAAAAAATTTAATTTCAAGTTGTACAAGCAATTTCTAGAAAACTTTTACGCAATCCTGGTACCTGGTATTACAGTATATTTTATCACCAGATACGCTTAGGCCGATGTTACAAGATGTTGCCAATGTTACAAAACGAGGGAATAGACGATGAACAGCCGAGGCGCATTAAATATAAACGCAAAGTATGCATTAACATTATATCGCAATATATTTCCTGTACCCTTACAACTTAGCTACACGTTCATTTTAGTGCAGTTCTTTCGCTACGCCTGATGTAAATGAGAGATAAGATATTTGGCTCGGCTTGTTTTATCAGATTTCCCGTGTACTTTTCGCGACCGTTAATATCCAAGGAAGCCTCAAGGTCGCGGCAGTGCGCGAGCATAATTACAGCCGTAGATCAGTTATAAATAAATGTGGAAAGCCGAGTTAATTATGGGCCGTAGTGGTTAATGATGAAAACGGCGGAAATATATTATATTCATTCAGTTCGCGCTATCGTTTACATCCAGCTTTCGCGGCGCATACATATGCATAATAATGCAAATTTGAGTAATAGAAGTGGTTCATAAAATGTTTGCGTAAGAAGTTATTAACACTGCCTTCCAGCTCGTCATTCGCGTACGAGCGACAGCACTGTTTTGCGATACATCACGTCGCGTCACGTCCTTCGCGTATGATTGATAGCCAGATTTTTTTCCACGCCGCGTCGTACGCGCGTAATTCGTTAATACATTTTTTTATAATTATTCTCACTCTCGCGGTCCCGTAAGAATTTAATAACGGCGGTGTCGCGTCTTAAATGAATATTTATCTACGGCTCGCCGCTTCCTGTATCGTATTTCTATATATTCCGGTAACAAAATTTAATTAGAGGAGGAAGCTAATTCCGAGCAGGCGCAATAAAAGAGAAAGCCCGTGGTTTTTCAGTCGCCCGGTAATGACGGGTTCGTCTTTTATCCGCTCGTAGCGCGTTTGTTGCCAATTAAATACGTCGATGTGTCGGCCCTTTTAATCGATCAAGGTGAAAAAGGAGGAAATCGCGACGGTGAAACGGCGTGGCGCGGCGGGTAGTAGTCGTAGTAACCGGGAAGAGTTGCCGAAGTCCGCGCGGACAAGAAACCGATTCTCGCTGCCCGTGCCCGTGGCTCGGGCTTTAACGCTCGATCGGCGCAATTTGTGAAATTTATAGTCCCGGAGTGGCTCGGCTCGAGAATCGCGGCGTTAACGAAGCTCGATGGAGCCAGCACGGCCGACATATTATCACGGGCCTCGCCGCGGCGCACGACTGTTGTTAATTAATTATAATTCGAGTCGCGAGGGGTATTCCCCGTGGGCGCATCATTCGGATACCGACCACCGCGGTTATACACGTATTCTTCCTCCTTCCGATCGCCTAACCCCAGGCTCGAAAGGAAACGCAACCGACGATAAATGAGACCGCGCGATGACGAAGCGGCTTGCGAGCGATTTTCCTCCACGCGCTGAGAAAGAGACGGACGCAGGAAGTAGTAGAGCATCTACGGCGTACGAGTGTGCAGTGAGAGTATATCTAAGCGGAGTTCATTCAGCGAGTCTTAGTTTCATTAAAACTAACGCTTGATGTATAAATGTAAGACACGATTTTCCAAGCGCACGTCGCGTGGTAAAAGCAATCATACGCGATGATAGGAAGCTTTTCGTTGTTTCAACTTCCGCCCGGCGGAGAGGGTTTTACATCGCACGAATTTATTTCGCGGTTTTCAGTCGCTGAATAATTTATTCGTATATTAGCTACATGTTACGGGACACCCTGTATATAAAAAGAAAGCCGGATAGGGAAGACAGAGCGTGGAGGAGCAGCGAACGAACGGCTGTGATAGAAATAGAGTGGGGAAGGCAGAGGTAAATGGAAAAGAGCGGCCGAGCGGGAAGAAGGAAGAGCACGGGCAAGAGGAGGTATACCTGGTGGGGGATTGCACGGACGTAGCCGGATAGCCGTGTATAATGCATAAGAGAAGCGGGAAAGAGTAACGAACTGGCAAGGTCGAGCGTGGTAGGCCAATGTCTCGTCCTCGTAGTACGAGGTGAACCAGCAACTGCCTCTTCGCGTTGCTCGCCCGCTGCAACCGCCACCACCACCATCGCTGGCTGCTGCTGCTGCTGCTGCTGCTACGGCGCACTACCATCGACGCGATCCCCTTCTCGACTGCAGCTGCAACGGTCCAACACCAAGGAGCTCTCGGAGACTCGGGGACCGGTGAGCGAAACAGGCCTTCTTGCAGCATTGCAAGGCCGCAACCGCGAGAAACCGGCCAGAAGAAGAGGAAGTAACCGGGTGGGAGTGACGCATCGATGGAACGCCGGGCGAACGATAAAGAGGGACGATTACCCGGTCAGCGGGCGCCCGGGAGGGTGGGTTGGGAAAAGCGTGCACTTGAACGTCGTCCTGCCGCTGCTATTCCTGTGGATGCGTAAATCACTCGCTTCTTTCACGCTCGCGTTACGTAACTAATTCGGCATCGGCCATTTCGGTCACGTCGCCACTCCTCACTTACGCGATATTCCCGGCTATTGTACACTGAACCGATGTGGCTATTCCATTTCGTTACACGAGTGGAATTAGAATAGATAAAATTGTTTGCATGGCTGTATACGAACTTTTAGATAAACTTGTCAGCTTGATACGGATAACTGTATCGAGAATTCTCTGGTCGACGGTAAGAATTCGTTTGAAAAATGAACATCATCGTTTTGTTAAAGGGGAGAAGAGTATCCGTCGCTTGCGGTAGCCCTACATGCATTCAATACTAGCTATCCACTTTCTCGGGTCGACTGTGTCTATATTTTTCACCAATCGGTGGCATAATTCCATGAAATAAATCTCTTTGTAAATTGATCCACTGCTATTTCAAGTTCTGTCACCGCAGTACTGATTAATGCGGGTACACAACAATGTGCTTAAGGAGTTTTGCGTTTTCTTTTATTCATATTGCGTGCCTACTTACCATTATTCATGCGATGACATACTCAGCCTTCGATATTTGAAACTGTACCTTAACATTTGGAGTGGTCAGGTTATAAGAAAAATGCTCCGTTCGACACTTTTTCTATACATTTTCAATATACAAGTTTGCGTGAAAATTTTTGCATTTCATCTTTTCTTGAAATTTAATAAACTTATTCTTACTCTGATAACGGAGTGCCTGGTGTTGTCAAAATAAACTTGATTATTTTCTTTCACATCGGCGCAAGGTTCGGCACGCCTGCGATGGTTAGGTAACTTATCAACGGAATGCCCGAGTGGAATTCATCGGATCTCTCACAGAATTTCCGTGTAGCATACTCGATACGCTTAATGTTATGCCATTCATTTGGAGAGCTCTCTACCGAACTGTTGGCTCCGCATGGGAACGAGTAGGGTATAGAAGAAAAGATTACTGAATCGGAAGGGACGCGCGGCGAAATAAGGAGAAAGAGAGGCAGGCGAAGGAGCAAGAGTAAGGCCAATCTATCAGCTGTTACTCAGGACCACGGTCGTATAGATACAGACAGATCTAGAAGCTCCGCCGGTGCTGTGAGTAGTTTTCTTAATGAGGTTAGCTTCCAAATCTAACCAACAACTGTAATCATATCGTACAAGAAATTAAAAAATATACATGTTATCATACGTACACACGCGTCGATCATATTTTTTTATTATGAATATTACTATTTTTCTTTGAACGTTTCACTTATAAGTATTCTATTGTAATAACTGATACCAGTGTGATGCATCATAAATCGTAGCGGCGACTTAGCGAAACGTTCGTTCCTCGCTAAGGAGCCTACCTAACCCTACCACCGTAGTTTCCAGTATACGAGCGTGCTCGGGACAGAAAGATGCGCCTATACACACTCCCGCGGCACATAGACTCCAGCGTCCTTTTTGTCGTATCTGCCTCTACGTAGCAGCCGCCCGTCTCCCCGTATCTCTGAACATCTCTGTCCCTTTTCTGCATACCGCGTACGTTAAACCGGTGGTTACCTAAACCCAATATATCGAGGAATGTTCGCACGGTTCGTCCGCCGCGTAGGGTATCCACCCATCGTTAATTCTCCGAACATCATAACGATGTCCCACGGTAATTTGAAAATCCTCGTTAACCATCGAGGATTTGCGTCGCGCAGGTATACTCCTTTTCGTGATCGAGCTTAGATCCTGAATCGATGGCCGACGACGATGCCCGTCACTCGATCGGGGGAGTGTCGATTCGTATAATTCATTAAGTGTAATCGGGGGATGGTCACGGACGGATTCATTAAGCGCCCGTGCATCCCGTCGCGATCAATTTAATCCGCAAACCGTGGTTTCCCGAGTGGATGCGAGGAAGACGCTTTTACCACGTGAAATTCTTATCCGATGCGAAACGACGGATTCGTTCAGACGGTTTAACGCTAATCATACGTACCGAACAGAGAGTACTACTTCTTTGAGGTTAGAATTATCAAAGCTCTAACTATATTGCAGTATGATTTTTAATAATGTAATTACTGTATCCGAAGTACATGATTGCTGTTTGTATTGACATGTAATTCGGTTAGTGTCAGTAATGCATAGAAATATGTACGCGTAATGATATGTTTTTTTTTTGGTATGATAAAAGCGAACGGAAGAAACGTTTACGTGTCACGGACATTTCATTTAAAGATAAGATGATGCATCCTTAATGATACTTTTTGTTATCTCCGCTGAGGAACCTCGAGTTATAAATAGCTGTATTTACCTTAGTTTCTTGTATATTGCGCGAAGCGTGTATTTGCATTTAGTGTAGAGGCTCGCGTAAGAATATTTTGTAGCGAGTGCTGACTACAGACCCGTATTAAGTGCGTTTCATTAAGGCGAAAAATTCGAGCCAAAGGAGCACTCACGTTTTTTATAACGTTGTCTGAACGCCGGATTATATAGCTTGCCTACGAATACGTTGCAGCAACGTAGGAAGTATAATTCCAGCAATGACGTTATCAGTATGATATTTCTCTCTTTACGAGATCTATATACAGATGCTGAAATGTTTCATCCTTCGTTTTATAACACACCAAAATTGATATTGACCGTGAGATATTTGCTTCACGCGTTGAAAATTACGTTCTAATATAAGTATTTATTTCCAGGTAACATCGACAGTTTCTATTTGCTGATTTATCGCGCTATCCCCTCGTCGGTAAGTTTGCCCAGATATTACATGATCTTCACCGTAAAACTTTCACGCGTTAATGAACGAAAATAAGAATTTAATCGTGTACTATATCACGTGTGATTATCACTAAATGAAATGATGTGCGTGGCTGTTAGCAACAATCATGCCTGAAAGCTGGAAAACGAACAATAAGCATTAAACCACGCTCGCAGCTCGTGAATCATCAGCATTGTCCCCACTACCTGTGCAACGCATTAACCGCGGGGTATCATTGTCGCGACTCGGATCCCGGTTATTACCAGGGAAAATTCTATTAGCCGGGCGTATTTCTCAGTCGAAAACGATGCGACGTCTCGATTATAGGCCAAATATTCGACAAACAGGGCTGTAGCGAGCCGTGCAAACACTTTGTCCACGGCGGTCACCGCTAACTTCTCTGTAACGTGGCCCTGGCATTGTGGTAATGTCCACCTACGTCGACAAAAGCGGACCGGCCCTCTTTGTTCTTTCTTCATTTGTTTCCGGATTACCCTTTCCCTCTTTCTGTCCCCGTTCGGGTTTACTCGTTTGCTCGGTCCAGTGTGCGGCCGCGCGCGAGCGCACTGGAACAGCTCTCGGTGTGTACACCGCTCTTCCGCTTCGTCCTCTTTGTTCCGCTTTTTCGTTTCGGGAATATTTACGCTATCGCACAGCCTCGGTTGTTACTCCCTGTGGCACGGGGGCCGATAATTACGTTGCGGCCGTTTGTTTTAACGCTAATAACAACCCGTGACCTCGAACGACCACTACCGGTCCTCTCCTCTGCTCCGACCGGTGCGCCGGTGGTTGCACGGCCACCGGTTCTCGTGAATCCTCCGCGCTCCACCGTGTAACGAGTATATAAGGAAGAAAAGATTAAAAAATCAATTTTCGCTAAATTGATGTTATTCGTGCACCATAATTCGTTAACCCCTCGACACCCTCTGTTATACCAATTTATGTAGCGTGAGAAAATTAGTTACCTCGTCCCTCTTGCAGTCTGAAATTTTCAATCAATTTCAAATTCAGATGTCATTGAATGGATCCAATAATTCACTATTTATTGGTCAAGGATAGTAATATGAATTATTGGAATTTATGATAGCCGAGCAGATCAAATTATGTTTTGAAATTCTGCAGTGACAGTGCTTTGAGAATCGATTCAATCCTTTAAGATTATTCTGATTGTTAGTTTCAGTCACGTACGTAACACCGTATGGTTTTTCACGCCCCTGCGGAGTATTCGTTACACGCAGGTATTTAATCAAGCCGTCGACAATTTTCCGATCGCCGATAAGGCGGTGTCGGGAATTTCCTGATAATAATTAATGCGCCCGCGTCTCCGCTCGTATGGGTAACTCATGCGGTTGAGTCCCGGGTGCGTTGACCGGTTCATGTTATTCATAATTGAACGAAAGCCAATTGCGAATAGTCATTGGATTCATTACTCTTTCCCTGTAATTCCCGACAACTTGCCCGATGTGCACTGTTGCTTATTTAGCTTCCACATCTTTTCATTCACGTGAGAAAGTGATTGTACACTCAGAAAACTTCTTCCCCGAGCAATTGCTTATCCAGTGTTTGTGAATAACCGTGGTGTAAGCTTCTGATGTAATTTGCTTTGTTTAATGAAATTCATATTTCTAACAAAATTAGAAACTCACGTTTTTTATACTTATCGTAAACGGTTTAAGTGTAGAGGACGATTATTCTGTTAAGAGCATTTAAATATGGTTTAGTTGCTCGTTCCTATTACAACACACTATATTTCTTTATGTAATTTCAGATCAATTTTCAAACTAAAGTTTTTCCAATGAAGCTTTTGACACGACTTGTATATCTGATTCATTATATCGTATAATAAACTTTTCTCCTCTTTACGCGACGTAATGAAAAACGGGTCATCCTGTTCTCGCTTTTAGCCCGTTCCACTTCGTAAATCACTGCGAGCTTTATACCGTTTGACGCCGCTGCTGCGATGGCTTACCTATCTCAAACGGCTCGTAAACGAAAAGCAAAATTTTGTAATTAAAAGAGACGGTCTGCTAACGGCCAAGGTCGAAGAGGAACTAGTTACATGTACTACCCCTGATGAAAAGAAACGCGTAACATTAACGCGGAGCCTGTACGGCACGAGATAATCGTTCGGCATACCAACGTTTATTGCTCGCTACAGTTCCGCCGTTCTTCAACGTTTAACATATTTGGCGTTCATTGTCACCGTTAAAATATTTCACGATTAGTATCATGCGAAAAATGTAGATATTAACGGCAGATGAAAATGACGGATTAATTATCGGTACAAGGACGTACCTGCTTTAAGCATTCGGTCTATGTCAAATATATTTTATCACTTCGTTCAACGCCAAACATTCATTCGATACAACAGTTACTCATTTTATTAAGACCAGAGACTTCGAGGCGAGACTTACTCAGATTTTTTGTACGTCTCGCCTCAGCGCAATAATAGGGCGGTGGATTTTGGATCGAGATTGAAAGAAGGAGTTGAACGTTCGGAAGCGTCTCGAGATTCATTCGAGCAGTAAAAGCGTCGTAAATTCCGCGGATGTCCGAAGAAATTTAAACCGTTCGCAGGGGTAGTATGACGATCGTAAAGCGAAGGAGGGCCTGCGGTAATTGGCAGTTTGGCGCGGCGAAATACTTCAACGTCCCGCGCTAATTACCTAAAGTTAAGCGTCCGTGCTGTGCCAAGTTGCATTTTGCAATTCGTGGAGTGCAATCGACGCGCGGCCGGGGTGATCATCGCCCCGGTCTGTCCTGGCCCCTGGCTGGCCGACCCGCACGGACCTAATTCGTCGTGCCCGATGTACCTCTACCTACCTACCTACCTACCTACCTACCTACCCTGTGTGTACCTCTGCTCCGTTGGCTCCGTTGAAACCAGCCGCTCCGCTTGCTCTCGGCTTTAGGACATCGTATTCAAATGTAACTACGTGCTGCCAGTGACGGCGTAATATATAAACTTGTTATATGGAAATAGATGCGTGTTTTTACTGGCTTTCCACCAGGACCACGGGCGGAGGAGGCGGTGTCTACCTTTCTCTCTCTCTCTCTCTCTTGATCTTCACTCTCTCTCTTTCTGGCTTCATTTCTCCCTTTCTCTTTCGTTCTCACCAATCGTACTCTTTCTCTTTCTCTGGCAACCGGCGGTTATGCAAGTCAATTTAAATGGGCTGCCGGCATCCCCCGGTAGCTCGTTACCAGTTTGACGTTAGGTGCTCGCCCGTTCGACCCGATAACCGGCCTCGCTAATTAAGCGCGTTATACTTTTTGGCCTTGGCGCCGAGATTAGTTGCGGAGATACGATTGGGCCGGGACGATCGTCGTTACAGTTATCATAATCCGGAATCGCGAGTCGGCTCGTTCATTTTCTCCGTTCGCTTCACGGGGACGTATGCGCCATAACCCTAGCAAAAGGCAGATAACCGAAGAAAAATTTCAATGCACTCGCTAATACTTACGTGCGTTATTACATGTGATTCGGTGTACTTACTTTAATTTTAAGACAGAATCTGAAAAACTAGTATATGTCGTTTCGCGAAACTGTTTATTTGACTTTCGCGAAGGTAGGCACCGTGGAATAATGGGAACGGGCCGTATTATTTTTACTCTTAATTATCCGTTATTATACGCCGTTACCACGCTTCAATCACGTCGCTGCCGACGGCGTTTAATAATGCGACGCGTCGCGACGCGGTAATTAATCTGACCTCATTAAGATCGGCGAAGTTTCGGTTATTCGCGACTTCTCGACGGAGCCGTCGTGTAACCTTGGCGCGGTGACGTTTAAATGTCCTCGCACAAATTTCAGGGGATGTTGCCCGTGAAGAAACGTTGCAGTTTCCATGTAGCTGCATT
>SHCU01000314.1:76847-89389 GCA_004307685.1 Ceratina australensis
CAACGACGCGTCACGTATCGGTCGGGTCTGGTAGCGCGAATTAATAGCAATCCAGCGTGGAACATTTATTTTTGCCAGCCGGGCGAAACGTTGCGCCGCCGCCGGAAAACAATCCCGTAGCCGGGTATAGCGGTAATTTTTTTTTTCGGCTGACCTCCCGCTACAAGTAAAACGGCGATCGACCGCGAACGCACGTGTAATCGGTGACGGGCGTCTCGCGTGGTGTTTTGCCTGTCCGAGCAGGACGTTCGAGCGAGGCCGGTCGCGACAGAGAAGAAAACGGACGCATTCAATTTGCATCCGATAAATAAAAGGGGCGATTAACGGCGGTGCCGAGCGTAGAAGGGTGTAAACGAGGGAATCCACAATGCCCGTGTTCGAGCAACAACGGCCGTGGCAAAAAGTGACCGCAGCTTCAATCCAATCCGACTTCATTTCCATCCCACTTGAGCCGCGCTTTGTTGCTTGCTCCTCTGGCTTCTTCTCGTTCAGGGACACGCCCCTCCTGGTCAAGCCACGTCGACGTTACCCCGCGGTGCTACGATGCCAGGGTTCAGTTTATTATGATTATAAGGAGGTTAGACCCGCGACTCTCTCGATCCACGGACCGACCGACCGACCGGCTGCTTCTTCTTCTTCTTCTCCTCTTCGATCCACCTCCTTTTTTCTCGCTTCCTCGTCGGCTTCACTCAGCCGACGACGACCGGCTCCGATCGCTCTTTTTCTACGTTTTGCCGCGCCCGTTTCGAAGACGTCTCGCTATCGGAAGCATATCAGCACCGATCTCCTCCTCCTACTTTCTATCCGGGGCTATTCTTTCCACGAGCAGCCCGGTTCGTTTGCCCTCCCCCTCTGTTCTTCTACCTCGGTCTATCTACCGGGGCCGATTCCCGGCGCTAATCGCGAGAGGCGGTGCGGCGCGAGATTCCGCAGAATCAAGGGTGAGGATGCGCGCCGCGACCGCAGCTACTTCTTTCAATGAACGGCCGCCGCGGCCCTGACTGCCGTCTGTGGTTCCCGCTTTCAATGAGAGCGGCCCGTAAAAACTTTTAAGTACTCCTTCCACGTTGCCGGAGGGAGAAGAAGAAGAAGGAATCGCGCAACGGACTTTGCCACCGGGAAGACGGTAGGCAGTTAGCAGACTCAAAGGGTAAACCTCAATCGGGGAGGCGAATCCGGGCGTAGGGTGGGTCGGTTTTTAAGGTAAAACCGGAAAACTGACTTCGAGTTCTTACTGTCTGCTCGCTCGCTCGCTCGGTGCTTTTCGGTTCGTGCACGAGCATCCGGCCGTGTACTTTAATTAAATCGTAGAGACCAGAGTCCGCGCTATGCATTTCGTACACGGTCTTGTTCCGCCGGACCGCGGAACTTCTTCTTCGGACCGAATAATTGTATACGAAATTAAACCGGATCACTCTCACCCCCCGCCTGACCCCTCCTTCTCGTTACGTAACGCTTTGAAGTGGCATGCGTCGAGGGTTTCTTACACACCTGTATTACGCAGGGCCGAAAAAGTCGTCCGATGAGGATGCAAAAACCGTGGGGCAAGGAACGGGGATTAAACTCCCAATTGGAAGTAACCAAACGGGAATTATTTACGTAAATCAGAGTTCCGAAAATTTGTTCTGCAATTATTGGGTCGACTAAGTGATTACAGATTTTTCCTTAATGATCTTGACGCATCATATTTTGAATGACCGCAATTAGTTCCAAATTAAAGTGTACGTGACGAAGTGTCAATTTTGAAACGAACGCGTACGTAGGAGGTGGGAACGAGTCGAAGACAAACGCGATTGAATTTCCCGTGAACACACGGGACACGTTTAACGAGATCGGAATAAAACGAAGACCGCGGGACAGGTCGGTTTATCAATCGCCGCGTCGGACGCAGCGGCCCGGGTTCTTTCGCGGAATCGCGGCGAGATCCATGGGAAATAATTGCAACCGTGACCGTCAATTTTGCGCGAAACTGATTTGCTTCCCATTACACAGGTGTGCTCAGGCTAGGTATTGAATAATTTATGCGATCGAAACCCGCCGGTGGGTGGTACCATAATTCAAGTAGCCGCTATCGATGGAACGCTACGAACCGGCCACGCGAACTGCCATTCCGCTCGTGTAGGCGTTTATAAATAAGGCAGTATGTCGATCTAATCGATCCGCTAAAGAGCGCTCGCCCACGGACGCGTCTCCCGCGTCCTACCCACTTTTCCCAATATTTAGCCCGTGTACACAGTGCTACGCGATAATTGAACAGGGTAAACCCACAAGGACTGCCGTCTGAAATAAGCTATCAAAATGTTACTCATAATATTTTATATTTGGATTAAATCGATTCGAGATTGCTTAAATTATAATAATTTCGACTTGTCAGAGTCTGGATAGATTCTTTGACCCTTCTTATTCATAGTTATATTTTTCTTGTGGTTTTTTGCATTTAATCGTTTTAGGAGAATTTTCTCGCGTCATGAGAAACGGTCTATCCTCGGTAGGGCACAAGAATCTTTCATATAATGGTAATGTATGATCAGTTTTGTTTCCGACTGGTTCCAATAAATTATTCCACAGACCATTAGCGTCTACGGTTTCATAAAACGTGCATTTTAATGAATATGTAAAATGACTTATGTCACACCTCACGTTTCTACTTACATAACGCGTTGGTCTTCTGGCTCACGTGGAAACAGTCAGCGGACAAATATGAAAAATCAACTGATCCATCCTCGTCCAACGGCAACTGTATACGTTTAAGCGTGGGCAAGGCTACTACCGTGAAATCGTTTTTATGAAATTCGGGATAGGCAACTACTTCCTCCTCTACTTCTTGCCACCTGATAAAAAGAGAGCTCGCATATCAAGTTTTTATCTTCATGATACGATTAACAGCATTTAGAATATAATAAATCCTGTACAGACCTGCTTATCAAATCATAGAACTCTTTTCTTCGATCTCTGTATTGCATCCCGAATAAACATGGGCATTGAATGTTTGACAAGAAGTAGCAGTACAATGAACATTTGCTTTCATTCGCATCGACCAGTACTTTCAAGTGAGGAGGTATATGAACAGTAACGAAAGTTCGCGGTAAATTGTCTCTTAATATCCTAAGCGCCTTAATCAGATCAGTTCTATGACTCTCTACGCTAGACAGAGGCGGATCTGTACATATGTCGGTGCAAAAGTCGTTGCAGCCAAAGAACAGTGATACCATCTGCAAGTTCTTTCTTAATTATACATTTCTCACAGGGATAGTTATTTTTATTACTTGTTCCTGACTGGTGATAAATACGGACCTTCCACTGCCTCTTAATATCTATTCTTCGATCCTTTTTCATTTTCTCCACCAGATGTTCAGCCATGAAAGGCATATCTTTAGACACTGCTCCAATCTCAGCGACATCTAATTGCGAATTAGGCTCGATACTCTGAGAGTCGCCTAGAGCGTAGCCTGTTAGATTAGGATTAAATTCCTGCGCGTAACATAGTTACATTATTCGTAAAATAAAATCTTGTGAACATACGTAAAAATTATTCTTGTGAACATACTTTGAGGATGTTAGGGAGAGTCAGATATGTTCGCCAAGTTCGCTCACCGCCGATGGCTCCTTGCGCGCCTCTATTTTCAATACGGGATTCTAGCAAATCTCTCGCGAATAGTCCATCTCCGGCAGTCAAAGAGTCGCCCATCGCGGCGATAACGTCTATGTCACCCGGCCTGAGTCGATTTACCGAGTCGGGTACTTCGGCTGATCTTCCACCTAATAATCGAACAACTCGTAACAAGAATGATCTTCGTCAAAACACGTAGTTTCAGAATTTCATTGAATCATTACAATTACATAATTAAAAATACCACCTGTACGTAGTGTGATAAATATTGTATTAGAAACGTTCGACTGAGCTATAATTGAAATCTTAAAATCATTTTAACCACCTGTCACGTTACAAGGAAAAGATACGTTCATTGGTACATCCTCTTGAACTTTCCCCGTTTTTCCTGAGAATGTTCGTACCTCGTTTCTGCCTGAAAAATCATTTTTATTTATATCTCCGTGACAGGAATCTAACATGAAGAAGTTCGTGATACAAACTGTGCACAAATTATTGAGATTGTGATAAACTATCATTTGTTCGCAATGGGTTACGTACCGTAGATTTGGAATAACCAGGCGCGGGATAGACGATACAGCTCCAAAAGAGTTGGCGTGTCTAGAAAATAGTCTGTATCTGTGCTTTGAGACGCGGCTACTACGCACGGTAGAAGTAGAAGACAAATGCACAATTTGCCCATTGTTATAAAATATCGAGCTAGGTCTCGAAACCGTGGCAAACAGGCAGCGCGATAAACGACACTCGTTTTCTGTCCTGCTACAACTAAAGACACCGTGACACTGGTACTTAAGTAGTGTGCTGTTCGTTTCCTCAGCTCCGAAGAAATGCACGTTTTCAAATACTCATAAATGTAAAGACCTTCGTACCGTTGATCACATCTCAGCTGACCGTCACTATTGCATTCAGTGAGCTACTTATTACGGAATGCTAAAAAAACAAGGACTATTACCTCGGGTGTTCCAGAAAATAAAATTACAGTTTCACTTTCCTTTATAATATTAATTACGCTATCTTAGGATGATAAAATATGATTATGATAACAATTGTCATACAAAGATAATTTTATAATAAATGTAAAAATAAATCATTAGTAGCTTTGCTAATGTCGTATTTCAATCGACAGGATGTCACTAAGTGCCATTTAATCGTTTCACCATCCGTCGAGAAATATTTTCAATTCATACTAATTATCATTATCTATCCTGCTGGTACATTCCTCCGCGAATTCTCACGTGTTACTAAAAACGGCCTGTCCGCGGTAGGGCACAAGAATTTCTCGAACAATGGACGGAAATGTTGTGTCTTGTTGCCCATTGGCTCCAATAAATTATTCCACAGACCGTTTCCAACTTTTTATGAAATAAATATGTCAGTAAATATTCATGATGGATAAATTGTATGGATAAATTGATTGCATTGGATTCTGGATACTTACATAGCGCATGAGACTTTTGGCTCGCGTGAAAGTGATCAGCAGAGATGTATGATAAGTCGACGAGTCCGTCTGCATCAAGAGGTATGTTCAGATTCCTCGTAGACGGTAGGACAACCACTGTGAAATCATTTGTGTGGAATTCTGGATAGTCAGCGATCTCTTCTTCGACTTTGTGCCATCTAACAGGTAACAAAATGAAATTAGACAAAACTGTAGATAGACGCGAATAGGTTTAACGTAACGCTTATTGTATACACGATTATTACATTATTAAATTGTGCAGACCTCCTGATCGTATCAAAGAACTCTTGTCTTCGATCTATATGCACTAGACTGAATAAGCATGGACAGCAAAGATTTTTGATTACGTATATAAGAAACGAGAATCTTCCTTCCTCTTCCTCGTTTACTATCTCCAGCTGAGGGACTGACTGAATGGCAACGATAGTCCGCGGTAAATTGTTCCTTAGTATTCTAAGAGTCTTAATTAAATGGTGCTTTAGCATCTCTATAATAGACGACTGGGGAGGTAGAAAGCATATTTGGCTACAAAAATCGTTGTTTCCAATGAACAACGAGATCAACTATAACATAACAATTAAAAATGATGTACAGCTAGAATAAAATTAGTATCTTATAATGATTCTATCAAGAATACCAGCCTTCCAGTGTCGTTTTATATCAACTTTTGGATCATTCCTCATCCTATTGATCAGATAATTAGCCATGAAGGGCATGTCTTCATATATCGCAGCTATCGTTGCTACGTTCAATCGTGAAATATTAATATCATGAAGGGAAGAATCTCCGTATGAATAGCCAGTTAAATTGGGATTAAATTCCTGCATCAAGAAATTTTTTTTTACGGTATAACTTGAATAGAAAATGATTTTTTTGTATAAATTTTTACATGTAACTGCTGACAGATTTCTTCGTTATATCGTGGTTAAGCATACCTTGAGAATGTTAGGTAGCGTCGTGTACTTTCGCCACGTTGCTTCACCGCCGATACTCCCTGACACGCCTCTGTTCTCAAGAAGGACCTGAAAGACATTAATTGCAAATGCTCCATAGCCAACGGTCAAGGAGTCACCCATCGCTGCGACAACGTCTATGTCACCCGGTCTCAGGCGATGGACCGAATCAGGAACTCTGGTTGATCGACTGCCTAACAATAACGTCACGAGTTTATATACCTAGAATTATAGAATACAGATACGTGATTATTGTTGCGAGTAATTTGAGAATCTGAGTGTACGTCGGTTTCCACTCACTGAGTTCAATTTGATGCGATTTGTATGTTATGTTCCTGATTTAGTTCTCATTTCACGGTATATCCGCGTGCACATGGTACGTTAGGAAAATATGGAAGAATGGTTTAACAGTTAGTTAGTAGAAAGAATTTTAATCTGATTTTTAAGCATTACTTTGAGAATCGTTTACCTACCTGTCACGTTGCAAGGAAAGGGTACGTTCATTGGTACTTCTCTCTGAACTTTTCCCGAGGGCCCAGTATACGTTCGTACCAGATCTTTGCCTATGAGATAGACGTTCCATTGATAATCGTAAATTATGAATACGTTAAATATGATTAACACGAATACTGTCACGTAAAAAGGTTCGAGTCTAGTGTATTCTTCATTACCTGATGACTTCTGAGTCTATAATTAATTATTATTTTAAGAATTCACGGTGAAGAAACACACTTTCCTTGCCATACATTCTCGAGGCATTCAAGTTCAAATCACTCGCGATTCTCATAAAAAAAACTTTATATAAAATAATTGAAGTTCACATACCAAAAACTTGAGAATACGAATCAAGAAACTGTTGATAAATATTCCGGAAAAATGGCGAGTCTAGGAACGTCGTTTGGGACGTAGATAGTCCGCACAGTTGCAACAGAAGACAGAGGCATAATATCCTCATTCTTCGTTTGAAGAGTTAATAAGAGCTTCACGTCTAATAGATATTCGCGTGTTAAGTGATATTCCTGCGTTCTCTTTCAACGGTTGCTACGATCTGGCATTCAACTATGCGGTCACAGACAATATAAGACTATGTTTATGTGCAGTGAGTGATGCTCGAGGCAGTTTAATTATCATTTCAACCTCGGCATCACGGGTAGAAACCATCCTGATTAAAAATCGCTAATCATCGGTAAAAAGAACCAATATAGTACTCGGGTAACTTCTTTTTTTTTTAAGTTATTTAAACAAAAAGAAAAACCCTATGTGTTATTCATCCGCAAAAGCCAATTAATGTTGTTTTCACGTCGACCGATTTTTTTACTCTAATTTTTTATACTCAACACGTTTTTGGTCTTTTGGATTCTGATCAATTTATCATTCGCCGCTTATTTCATTCTTACATTGTTAAGGTCGCATTATTCACGGTTCTAACAGGCCTTGTAACCGGAAAATGAATGATTTCAATATCTCTCCATTGGTCTGTTTACCACGGTGGTAATGGCCGCTCGCTGTACCGCAACTGACCCGTAGACTTACTGCACGCTGGAACACCGCGGAAAACTGGTCCCACAGGTTGCAATTGAACTAGAACCATATTGTGCTTACGATGCATCAAATGCAGTTGAGCTGCAATATGCTCGCCGGTGCACGTAGCTGGCAAAAACTGGAGAGTTCCGTGATAATGGAACAACTTTTGTTCTTCGCGAAACGAGCCAGTCGTACGCGATGCAGCTCTGTTAATTTATAAAGATTCACGTTTTTTCTCGAATTCATATTATGATATTAAATATACCATATTGTCCTTTAGATAAGTCAATAAAATATATGATGCATTAAAAAAAAATATGATAATAATTTTATGTATGATAAAAATTTGAATATAATAAAAATTTAAAATGAATGTTAAATATGATAAAAATTTAAAAATGTATGACAATAAGTTCTACTAATTTAAAATATATATATATATGATTGAAAAAATTTCGCCTGATTCGTGGAAGAAGATAGTTGGCTGTTGAGATTTTTGAGCGGTAGTGTACAGTGTATTACAGACGTTCGCGGTGCCGGCAAACTGGAAACCATTCCTAAACGTTACGAGGAGAGATTTTCTAGAAGGCTGGTGTTTAGACGGTTCTTGTTGATCTCAATAACAATGTGCTTAGCGCAACCGGTTATAAGGTAAAAGCGAAAAGGGTGAGAAGATGGGGTAAGGGCGAGGTGGTGAAAGAGGAGGAGGAGGAGGAAAATGTTCGTTTCCATTGCGGGAGAAAATTATAAACTGCTCAGACCAAGGTAATCCAAGGACAGAGAAGTGATTGCGGTCACGAGTCTCCGGGTATTTGAACCTGCCTCATGGTGGAAAAGGAACGGAGCAAGTTCAACGGAATTTTGCGGCGAAACTGGCTGTTCGCGATAGGATTCTTTCGCAGAAATTGAAGGTTTTTAGACACGCTTCCTTAGACGTTACCCTTTGTCTCCGCCGATTCACGCTTAAGCGTCGATACCGCGCTTTCGAGCTGATTTGTCGGTAAAAGAAGTAACGCCTTGTTAACCCTGTTACGCCCCGCGTTGCCGGTATTCCTAGAGAAGTCGAACGCTTCCCGGAAATGATTGTATTTTTGTGTGAAACGAAATCAACAAATTTCTGATGCTTCAATTCCGTATCGTAATGTACACTGTATATTTGTATTAAATGCGTTGCAGTCGTGGGGCTGACATTATCGTGATTTGTGCACGTGCAATTGGGAAACATTTCGTAGGTAACGAAATACCAGTTTCAGCTTTTCGAGAGTTCCGCGAGATTTAATTATTGCCAGCTACTGCACCCGAGTCTCAATCTACGCAGGTAGAAACTATTAAATCGATTCGCAGTTTGTACACGTGGCATTGCTGATGTCTCAGGTAAAATACATAGCTGATTTATATAATTATTAGAAGCTACGTGAACTCAAATTTTTACATCCGTATATTTTATCCTCTTACGTGACTCTAATAGCGTTTTAATTACCTCTGAGCTCACCTCTAATAAAGTGGCGAGCAAGTTGGACGTGGTCTTCGGAATCTGACACTGGACTTTGAATGCGTGTAAACACGTACAGAGGTATTGTAGAGTTAGTGTCGTCTTCTGCTGAAAGATCAAATCAACTTCGCGGAATTTCCTGCTACCAGTTTCTTTGATTCTAGAAGAACTAATTTTAACGAGATTAATTAAAATGGTGTACGAACCTTTGTAGTACAAAGGACAGTATCTCCCCCTTAGCGCACTCATTGTGGTCTTAGCGGTAGTTTCAGAATGATGTGGAAGCTTCCCCTTTTGACGATGGTTCCCGTGCTAATTTCAAGGTCCCTTGCGTGATTCACAGCAGAGGACTTCTTTGATCTCCCTTTAATTTCGCTGAATAAATAAATTAAATTAAAACGCACCCTAACTCGTCGCTTTTGATCGTCGCTCTCCAACTTGACGCGCAACCTTAAACCTGCATAAATTAAAAGTACTATTTTTTTATCCTTCTCTCTAAGAAAAAGTTAAGAGCCGGCGTTTTCTAACGAGGTTTAAACTTCATTAATATTAATTGTCTAACATTTTATCGTAATTATCTCTCAATGCGAGTAGGTCTGGGCCGACAGAGGGCAAGGTTCAACGTCGCTGGAGGCGGGCGTCCGTTGTTTGCGTTAAGGGATGTAAAGGTAATCAGCCGTAGGTTCCTCCAGGGAAAATAGTTTTCGCAGTTTCCCGGTGAAAAGTCGCGACGCCTCGCGCGGCAGTTGCACGCGATAGGTATCTACCATACGAACAAAGTTCGACGAATTCTGTCTAATTGACCCGCTCGTACAAAGAGAAAGTTTCTCCCGATGCTTCGAGGAGACGAAGTTTCGAAACACTGTCTTCTATTTGACCTCGCCCATGTCTATCGCCTCGCTGCGGAACTCGACAGACAGAATTGGTTTCTTCAGCTTTAAGAGCGGCGGCCTCACACGCGACAACTCCTTGTTAAAGCGACGCCCGTCACCTGCGTTTAATTCCGCCGACGCGTAATTCGATTAATTAACCATTAATTCCCCTTTCCTTTATCGCTAATACTGGCACGTTAAATATTTTATAAAACGAGTAATTCTCTAATCGCAGAATTTCCAATAAACCTTTGTTTCTCTCGTTCGAACGTAATCGATTAAATTATTCTCTTCTTACGTATAAAAAGACAGGCTTAGTATCTTGCTTTGATCAGAGCAGGTTCTTTATATTCCTGACAAAATAGAAACGAGTGCACGTACAACATCTGCGCTTGTTACTTTTATCCAGGCGAGCGATCGTTCCATTTCGAAATTCCGCGGGTGTTGTACCGAAGGTAACGGCGACGCCCCTCTCTGGAAACGGGCCTCGCAAAAATCCGTGAAAGTGCAAGCTCGTTACAGCGTTAGCTTTTCCCCATACCGTAAACGCGAACGTACGATTATTACTTTTCTATCCGTCGGCTCTCCGCCGTTTTCTCTCACGCGCCGATATTTCATCGAGGCGGTATGGCAGGCACCGCTAAAAATTCGTCCGCCCTTTTCGTTTTGTCGTTGCCTCAGCCATTCGTTTTAGACGGCGGCGGCCAAAAAGAACCTCGGGACGCCTGGAAAGCGGTAAATAAATCGATGGATAAACTGGCCTCGTCGCTTGTACGCGAGTGCTACGCTACGCCGCTGGCGCATAAGAAATTTATCGTCGCATTCGCGACCGTCACTGCACCCGCACGTTATACCTAATGGATGCTCTCCAAAAAAACTGCCTCGAACTCTTACGATCCTCTTAACAGTCTTAATCTTTGATTCATATTTTTTTTACTATGATGTACTTTGATTAGTAAAATGGTAACAATTGTTCGTATCAGGTATTATCAAAGGTCTTTTCTTATATCTACTGATGATCAGCCTTTATAATGCATGACAAACATTCTCGTTAGGTAATAAATGTAAAGGTGTTAATAATTAACGAAGTTCATGAATGTGTCTTGAGATCATTAAGATAGTAGATTTCAATAATTGTAACTCTAGGTTGGATGACTTCCGAAGATTAATGGAAGTGGTTCGCAATCAATTTAAATGTCACGCGCCGCGATTAGATTAATAGATACCCGGCGGACGTATAAAGAATGAGAATATCGCAGACGTGCGTTCGGTTTATTTTGTCTGTCATAGCGATCTCTCTTTGACCTGTTTTCACTGATTGAGGTGAAACAGGTTACGCGAACTCGGGCTATAAGCTGTTAAACGAACGTTCCAATTATTCAAGCCGAATTAACGGTGTCTGTTTTATTATTCTTCGCTTCTAATGCATTTTCAATAGCACTCAATCAAAATCAATTTAAGAATAGCTGATGCATACTATTAAAGTGTGATAGTATATATATGTACTCTATACCTGTGTAGAGTTTGCAGTCGTTTTCACCTTGATTTTAATCCTATGAGCTGCGTGAAACTAGGTGAAAATTTTCTTCTGAATATTCTTCAGAATTCTCAAGAACTTCTATTTTTTCCCCGTGAATTAATATTCTTCTCTCGTATTAGCCTTAACAAGTCCCGGTGTAAGTATGCATATTTAATGAAAGGTACATAGTGAGACACTCGAGACGTGCTCGAGTAACATGCCAAGTGATATTTCCGAAGTCGTAAACCAGTCCCTTTTTTTCGCCGTTTAATTGCGTGACCTGGCTCACGTTTCAATCATAACGAAACAGTAGTTTACAGCCAAATAAACATAGTTTATAGCTAAATAATGGTCCACGGTAAGAGCGTTAAATCGTGGCTGAAACTCGTGACATGTCAATTAACTACCTCGATTTTATAGATTCTACTTCGAGTTCATTTTATTCGAAACTTAATTAGATCGAAGCGGAAGTTGAACCTTGCGATTAGATTAGTACGTTGATATAGTTGATAATATATCGAAAATGTACTCTTGTCCTCGACTCTTCTGTTATTTCGAGCTCACTCTATTTTCTCCGAATATGCAAGTGCACGTCGAGACGTCTGAGATGTACGACGTGCCTGGTTTGATCATTGAATTCGAGGATGCATATTTAATCTGGTGCCTCGGGAAATTAGGATCCGACTTCAGGAGTAGTAATTATGATGTTTGACGCGCGTCAAGTTATTTAGAGGTACACGGCAATAATTACAGATCGCGATCCGTGCCATGGAAATAGTTAATAAAATCATGTATTCGAAGTTTCAGACGGTCGAATCTCTCGGAGCCGACGAGACATCGCGTAGATAGAGTAGCACCTTTAAATATGGACGTGAGGCAGGGTACGTGGGTACACATGCATTTGGGAAATCACTATTCGTAAAATGGGTTCGTCCGACCTTAATACGGTCGACGTGGGCTAGGTGAATCTTTAACGAGGCCTCTTGTCGGAATTCCTCGGACAGGGGTCCACGAGTGCCGTGCGAGGGGACAGGGCGCAAGTAGCCGGCTTCCTATATGTCGGAAACGTCGTCGCCTTTGCTCCGGGCTGCTCGTCGAATGGAATTCATTCCG
>SHCU01000314.1:102765-116527 GCA_004307685.1 Ceratina australensis
CATCGCGTCGATTTACCCTAAGGGTATTAATCGCGTATGAAACTCGTTCGTCTCCATTTTTTATCCAGGATTATATTACTTTCGTACGGGTTAACGATTACAGTAAAATATTGTATATTTTCTGAGAATCAGCGAGTATTTTCATAGAAAATTGTTGAAACGATTAATAGAATTTTGCCGAGAATCGCGGTGTCCAGATGTTATTAGAACAAACTAAAATCCTGGTGCTAAGATTGATTCGATTCCGTCGGCTGCGAGGGAGCAAAATATTATCATTGTCGATGACGAGTCCTCTTGTTATCTTTATCCTTGTTATCATACGTGCTATTTAAGTTGTCGTACTCTGATATTTTTTGTAAATATATCACGGGTTTATGAATAAAACAGGAACTCGTCAAAGGCATTTGCGAAATTATTTAAATACCCTTTGTTTGCTCGCTTTCACGAGAGGTTCTCGTCCGTGCAACATTTAAATTCTGTTCCTTTCGACTGAATTTTTGAACGTATTTTTTTTTGTTTCTTCTTTTTTTTTTATTTAATGAATATGCTCTTCAGGGTCCGCGTATTAATCGGGGATAGCGTTGAGCATCCAGTTTCACAATTAAATCTCGGATATTTTGATCTACTTTCGCCGGCGCGGCACGGCGAACAGGAAATTCAATTTTACGGCATATGTTTAACAGGTTGATGGATAGATTTCGAGGTAGACGAGGGGATAATGCGGAGAGCAAGAACATGGTAATTTAATCTAAACGTAATTGGATCGAATGTACAGCAGGACATCACCGCGTATCGTGTTAGTGCGAGCAAGGTAATTAACAACATTTTTGTTGCGACGAAACTCATTTATCCGCGGACAACATTTTACGCGTCTGCGACTACAATGATATTTGCACGCGCGTATCAAATATTGACGTTAAAAGGATTATTCAATACGCTCTATTTCTTACCGTGAAATCAAATCCTTTTTGGCGAAAAAATGCTTTGTACAGGTGTACAGACGAGATCGCGAGAGACTTCAATTACGAGATTCTATTCAACACCCGCAGTATCGAAAAAATGTTTCAACTCTATCATGGGTATATCCATTGTACGCGCGCATGATACTTTTAATTTATCTATCCATATTGCATCGGCATTTCTTTTATTTCCCATCGGTGTCCATTTTATTATTACGCTGCGTATAAAAATACTTTTTGTACAAAAATATGACTACCGTTTTTCAATAGTTTTCAAAAAGCCACGCGGGAAATATGATTTTTATGAACAAATTGAACTCTTGATTGAACAAACTTTAGTGGCCAACTTTTTAGAGAGCTTGATAACAAATTCTAGTAAATCCAACGAGACTCACGCATGCGTACGCACACAGTTAATTACTCTGTTACCCGAAGGGAAAGCCGTTCGGTCGTGCGGCAACGCAAATTAGCCGATTCTTCAATCTAATATCTTTATTACGAAGAATGAGAGAGCGTATGATGGATAAAACGGGAAAGAACGCTTCCTGATTTAACGGGAAACAACTTTTTCCCCTCGCGGATCAATTCTAGTCGAATCTGCTTATCGCATGCGATTACCTTTCTACCCTGTCTTTTACTTTCGTTCTACCTCTAGCCAGGAAATAGATTGCATCGGAGATAAGAGTAATGGAAGAGTCCCACGTGATTATGTCTATTTTAACCCATAAAACGTTACCGTGCTTTCATCGAGCCACGAGAGTATCCAGGTGGGGGGGCTACGGGGGGTTCCTGATCCAATCGTGCCGGTCTGTTAGGAAATAATTCCAAGATCGAATTGACCGTCACGAGGTAACGAACGTGGGCACCGAAATCAAGGGATCGATAACCCGAGGTTAATGTCGGATCATCTCGAATGGGACAGACCGTCCCTTTACCCCCGATCTCCTCGGTCCCGGCGGCCGCGAACAGATAATACCAGGGGAGACACTTCGACAGCGAAACGTTTCGACTTTTGACAAATGGTCCGGCAAGTTGATATAATATCTTATATATATAGTTAGCCTTAGAAAATGAAGCGACCGGGTGACTGATGATCCGTCGACGGTTGCCACTGCCGTCGTTTCCCCCGGGATATTATTTTGTTCTAATAATAACCGGCTTCCAATTTCCCGCGCGCTTTATAACCCATCGCGTTGTTATTTTAATTCGTTGGTGATCGACCCCGGCGGCGAACGAGTGGATCACCGTTTTTACGATACCATCAAGCGTTCCCCGGAATTGTAGACGTTCAAATTATTCCGACGAGAAAATAAAGTTTTTTTTGTGGCTCCTATGATTTTTCTGATTTCCCAATCGCTTCTGTTCCTTTGCTCCCTTCTACCGTCGATATTTCCAGTTTCACCGCGTGAAACGATTGAAAATTGAGATTTTACAGTGTTACGGATGGTCGGGCTGGAAAAATGTTGGCCCGATATTGTGGAACCGTGTCGCGGAGATATTTCCCGTCGCGTTTCGCTCTCGCATAAACTATGTATAAGCGGCCCGCAAGCTATTATCTTGATTCAGTTCATTAACATAGCCGAGCCGTCGAATGGACTCGCCGAATCGTTCCCAGCCGGCTCGCAGTCGTGTAGCGCACGATAACGTTGCACCCGCCGACTCCTCGATCTAGTCTCGACGATAATCCCACACTTTATTCCAGGCTCGCGATACCAAGGCTGTTCCCGAAGAAGAAAGTAATCTCGCCGATGTCGTAAACCGTCCATAAACGGAATATTGATCAATTCAGATAGTTCAATTAGTTGATCAAGCGGAAGATGAATTTGCATAATAATTAACTGTAAGATTTTTAATCGGTTGCGAATGTCCGTATATTGTCTTAAATGGATTCTTGTATTTTCGCAAATTGGAATTGACGAAGCATGTTATTTCCAACGGTTTCTTATTCCCCCTATAGCCTTACACCGAGGTCTCACGGTGACCCTTGGTTTTACTTAATGAAAGGTGGACGAGGTCAAATGAAATCTGACTGAATCTCTTATTGGAATTCAGAAAAATGTTTCCCATTCGAACGCCGTATCGAATGAACCGTAAAGCAAATTTCGATTTCCTTTACTAACTTTGACATCGCTGATTGCGAGTTCAATGCATCGGGTGATGTATTGCTTATAAAGTCGATGAATACGTGTTCCATCTCCCGCGTTTCTCAAGTACAAATTCCTCTAAATACATACATTATCTCGGAATTGATTAGACCTGCGCGCATAAAAATCTCCTGTCAAAATTGGCGATCCCGGTAATTTGTATTTCAATCGTAGCTTTGTTTCGTATGATTAATTATATCTTGTGGAACGCGACGAATTAACCCGAGGAATTTCGTGGACTGCTAAATATTTAGACGCTCCCATGCAAATAGGTTGAAAACTAAATGCATAATTGAATTACGTATTCCTCTAATTTTGCCAGCAGATAAGAGTAAGTAGGTCCATTAGCATTCCATGATTTTCCGCGTCAACCGTAGGCGTCTTTACCACGGTATCAAGCTCATAAATTTCGTTCTCAGGGTCGGCGAACACGATTCCCACGCTGATTGAACGAAACGAAACCCAGCTAACGGGCGCTGGAAATCCGTGATCTCGGATAGTTACTTACTTACGCGGTCCACTTTTCGTTCGTGCGGTACAATAAAACCCGATATTCCCCGTACATATTTTCTCCCATCTATCGCTGCCGTCTGCCGACTTATCGCTGACATTGCGTTTCAAATTGCCATCTTCTAAATCTACTATCGCCGAACGATCTTATGAATTCGAGATTACCCGTTTCAAGATAACCTTAATAAGAACTGAATAGATTTTTTTCAAGAATCGCTTCGAGAATTACTTCAATCCCACATAATTAAAGTAAATGTTAATGCACACGTATGAATATGAATCTAGGACGTAGTCCTACTTACATTACATTTTTGCACGGAAATAAAAAATATGAATACTTGGATCATAAATAATAAGTTACGTAGTTTCGAAAATTGTGAAGCGATAAAATGATTGATGCGATATTTTCTTGAACGCAACTGGATTTCTTGTATTTCGGCTTCCACGAAATCGAACCGCGTTTACAGGCGAGGCACGGCCCCACATATTTAGCATAATAACGCGTTGATTGATACGTACGTGAGCCAAACCGCTGTCATTAGGGATGCGCGATTCGTTTCAGAAGTCCCATTTGAACGGTCGGTTATCCTCGAGGAGCGGCGCGGTGTTCACCTCTCTCTGTGGCACTCCAAATGGTTTATAACTGTCCCGCAACAGCATCTTACCAGGAAACCTACTTAAGCCGCTAGCAGGTCTTTAGATTAACTTGGTCATTGAAACACGCGAGCTAAGGGCTGCCTTCCAGCTATTTGCTGCGCGTCGGATCTGTTGCGCCGTTTCAGAAATTTCGAGCCGAACCCCCTCGCTGCCTTTAAAACTCAGTTGTAATGGGTTGTTCAGCGAAATCCGAAACGTCCATTACGCCGTTCCGCTTCATTTGTATCTGATTTAATTGAAAGAGTAATATCACATTTTCCGCATAATTCTTATCATCGCGTTCAGTCTCTGTTTTATTTTTTAACGTGTGATTAACGCTATTTCTACCATGAGGTGTAAAAAACTCCTTTCAAATTTTAACTGAACGTTATTCACTAAGTTTAATCATTTCTCCACAATTAATTTTTTGACTTTTATTGTAATAGTTGTCAAATTAATTCAGCGATATCATTTTCCTGCAGCTCATCCTGGATTTAAAAATGTGCATATGGTTCGAAATAGGTGTACACAGAATCGCGGTAGAAATAGTGGTTGAAGCAGGGACAGAGGGGAATAAAAAAATGAATTCATTTCGTTATAAAAAGAGTTTATTTTCTCTGTACCATATATGCTATGTACAACGTGTGTATTACGGTACTGACATATACGAGATTGTTTAGCCAAAGGGTGATGTCTTGATACTGTGGCATAATAAAAAAAAGGAGTGAATTAAAAATAACGAGAAATTAATTAAACGCGCGCGCACGAATTCCCACGTGTTGGACCGGTTGAATTCGTCGTCGATGCTGCCTGTTATTATCTCTCATCGCGTACAAAACGTACAAACGCGCGCACCGCGTCCAAAATTAAGAGGTTCGTTGAATAACGTGGTGGGCAGCGACATGGCTGCCGGCCGTGGACGCGTACAAGGCAACGGAGTACAATTATATTTAAAAAAAAAAGAGAAGAGAATTCATAAACGTGACAAGATACGAGTATTCTTGAAGAGCGTTACACGTTAAACGTAAAAAATAAATAAGCCATTAGGGGTTGGTGCGCGTGTTATTATTAAAAAAAAAAAAGAGAATGCTCGATAGCCGGGTAAGCTCTGTACGTGACTCGCTTAGTTGCTAAGTAAGAATCGTTTAGAGTTTAGTCGGTCAGCGGAGAATAGGACAAAGGGGGCGAGATAAAAGGATTGGGATAAGCGAGGGGCGAAAGGTGAGGAGAGAAAAGTAGCTAAAAGGAGATATGCTTGTCAGGGTACAGAACAGACTCGAGCTTTTCAAGCTTACGACGGGAGTGGGCGCGCACCTCAGGCTCGAGGACAAGCACCGACGTCTCTGCACTTGTAAACACTCGCGATAAAGAAGACGAGGCTACGAATATAAGGCTCATTAAGAAGGACGAAGGAAAGCGTGGGAACGGAGCGGGGTGGCACGGAGAGGGGAGGAGGAGAAGAGAAAAAAGAGAAACGGGAAGGGAAACTTTTGAGCTGGATCGTTCGGGATAACTGGAATATTCTCAGGGTGTAGCGTAATTTGTTATCGAGAAACGGCGATCGTCCTCGAGCCTAATATTATTATCATCATCATCATATCGTTTGAACGGGGGCGGCTACTGCTACTTCTTAATCGTTCGCAGTTTGTCGGCCGTGCTCGCTTAATATTAACGACGTATTATCAAATAACGATACATGATTTGCTTCGATTTTTTCTTTTTTACTTCCATCGTATACGCTTTTAATAGTGTGACAATTAATTACTTCGTAACAGACCTTATCTCGACGCAAACGAGACGACGCAGTTTCCATTGACTTGGTATCAAACGCTCGCCGTTAAAGGTGAACCGGCCCCTCGGTTCGATCAAGTCGATGAAAAGTGCCCGGACGTCGTTCTATATATGTAGAACTACATAGTACATATTTGAAATGCTGTCTCTTCTACAAGATGGCGCGAGAAAATCTCGGGCGTCCCTCGCCGTGAAATTAGAGCGAAACCCGTCGGGGTGGAACGGTTCACCGATTCTTTTCCTCGTTGTCGGTAGGGCGAGAGAGGACAAGATTTTTCATGCACCATCTCGTATATGCGCTAGGATGATATCTCTAAACATCGCGAGCGGCGAGTCACGCACGCGTGTACATATGTACCCAGCACGTGCGGATGTATGTGCATATGTACTTTTGCTCAAAGGGACGTGCGCGTTCGCGGCTCGCAATTCTATCGTTCGTACATACCGTTCGAACGCGTATAAAAAATTGGCTCTACCCTCTCACCACAAGCAAATTGGATATACTACGTCAGCGTTAGCGAATAAATCCTTAGCATATTTCGTAAATGTAAAATAATAAGTCATTAGGTCGCGTCGCTTACTGATACGCGTAGGCACCTTCTTCGTTGGCATCTCTTATCATTCTATTACATTATACATGTTATGTATGTGTTTACTGGGATATTTATGTATAAAGTTTTAGCCCCGAAGCGGGAGAGGCGATACGGGCTGTGCGTGCTCCGACGACTGAACGACTTACGCTCCGTGTTTTCAATCACCTGTTATCATTCAGCAAGCAGAACAATCTCCGTATTCGTACATCCTTTATAAGATCGATTGATACCTCAAATTCATCGAATCACTAATTTCGATAAGAAATGAAAATAGTAAGGTACGAAATTCGTCGGCAGAATCGAGGAGACCCAAGATAATTCGAGCCTTGTTTATCGACTTCGACGATAGACAAGTGTCGAACCAGAGGACGGTCCTCTGGTTCGTTTAACTAAAAGGTTCCATTTTAATCAGGAGCTAACACTTTGCCCGTTCTTCTCTTTCGTCTTTGAGCCTTCCATTTCCCTCGGTTCGGGTTATTCAGATTTTCAACTTTCTCAATTAACTCGATCTCTCCCGAAGCCTTTGTATTGGCCGCATTCGATAAAGCCGCGGTTAATCGACTTAAATTTGGCTTCGTCTCGAAGTCACATCCAATGTAATTCTACCACCGAAATTACGTCAAAGCTAGTTGACATTTATTTTTCTAGCCGTTGAAATTAACGAAAGAAATATTCAAATAACGCTAAGAAAATAATTCGTAACGAAATTAGATGGTAGATCGAGTCACCCGGTATGCATCTATAGATCGGCTAGTAGTTAAACTCGCGTAAAATATCGGTCGAACGAAACTTCGAGGCAGCCAGTTTTGGCAATCTCGACCGGGAACGCTTGTTATGTTAAATAGCAATACTTCTCGGGATGTAACCGATTGCAGTTGCACTGTCTCCGCGGTTTCCTGCATTGTGCAACGTCTACGCTCCCAAGTTAAGATCGACTCCGCGCTATAACTTTCCCTGAACGATGCGACGCGACTTGCGCCCCTGTATTTGCGCTCGGATTCGCGCGCGACTACGAGCAACTGTTAGTAAAACGTCGAAACGGTTTCTCAAACGTGGGCTCCTCTTAACCGTAATAGCAGTTTGCCTGAATTCTCGCAATCCCGATACTCGTGTAACCACGCAATTATTATCCAGCCGAATATTTCTGAATTACTTTTCGCACAATCAAAATTCGTTCGAGTACACGTAACTATTTCACGAACAGGAGATTGTTTTCCCTCGAGCACGCGGGCAGCGTGATCCGTCATCGGAGCACGTTAATCCATCTTGACAAGCTCACGTATCGCGATGTAAATGAACGGTAACCGGCGAGGGAGGAATGACCAGATCCCGGGTAAAGGTTAAATCGGAAAGGGACGGCAGTTACGGTTGGCTCTAGATAGTAGCTACCCCCCAGCAGCCGCGATCCAACGGCATTTCGCTGTCTCGTTTCACGACCCTTCTTGCTCCCGAATTCTCGTCTAACCCCACGGAGCTTAGCTTAACCCCGAGACGCCACAAGAGGCAATTAACCTTCTGCCCACCCCTTTGCTCGCGTTCCAACCCTCCGGTTTCTATCGCTGTCTCTTACCGTCGCCAGTCGTTTCGTACCCACACCCCCAAGGTCCACGGGTATTTACCTCCCCTCCCCCGTCGCTGTTGATATCCCACTAGGAGCATCCGCATAATCATGCCCGATTCCTAATGCTAATTAGAGCCCTGATGCCCTGGCAAGTACGCGTTGACCCAACCGTCCCCGCTACCATCGCCTATTCGAAACCGCGGACACGCCTCATCCCGCTTCGGTTCGTTCCGCTTGATTCCGTCTCGTTTCGCGTTTACGAACGGACAGGAAAAATATGGGCTGAGAGCGGAATAAGAAAGGGGGGAAACATCGCAAGAAAACAAGAGAGAGATTATGCGCTATCATGAACGAGGAATGACGAAGCTGCGAAGATAATCGATCGAGTCGGCCGCTTTGATCGCCTAATTGCTTCTACCAGCTGCTTGCCACTGTGTAGGTTCGGTTCTCCGCGGGCAATTGTTGCGTTACGGTGGCAGCTGTTAATTAACGCGATTCGACGACTCTTTTTAATAAAATTAGCCCATCGACGGGCAGCTGACGGGATCGTTTTGCTATCGGCCGCGAAAATAAATCGGCCGGTCAGTCGACGATTTTATCGCGTTTCATGGTGGTTAGTTGTACGCATCACGTTAATTGACGCCTGCCACGCAGCGCGGGGCAGGTGAGCGGTGGTAACGCAAAAAAAAGGGCCGCGATAGAGGATGCGCGCGACCGTTTCGCGGCCGGGTGAAGAAATCGGCGATCGCAAAAGGCAACTGGTTCTCGAATTTTTTGCATAAACGCGATTAAAGTATTATTATATGGACGTTTTTTGTCGTTCGCCGTGACTCATCGAACTTCTTAAGCGGAAATTAATGAAAGCGGGATTCGATCGTTCATCCTTAAGGAAGTAATGCACGTGATAGTTCTTATAAAATAAAGAAAGAAAAAAGAGAGAGAGAGAGCGTGAAGTGTCCTCTATCGTGAAGATATTTTCAAAACTCGCCCCGTTGCACCAATTAGAGACTTACCGATTACCGTAGATGATTTGCACGAGTCCCGATTGCAATTGCTACACGTTTTACCGATTCGATTCCGTCTCGCGGCGTGAGACGCAGCCAAAGATCGATGGGGAGCGTTCGGCGACCGTCGAAGGGATGCCAGTTCCAGGATCTCCGCGAGGTCGGCCGTGGGCTGATGTCGATAGGAAGACGAGACGCCGCCGGGGAGACAGGAAACGAAGCCTATTCAAAAACGGCGCGGCGAATATCCGGCGTCGTACAACTTACAGAGGCTGTCGGTGCGTCCCGGCCCGTAATGCATCCCGGGCACGGAAACCGAGACCGAGAGGGCCTCCTGATGCTTCAGCATCTGGCGACGTCGCTGCCAGGAGAAGGTCCACGCGATGACGATCGCGATTTGCGCGACGAGGAAGACGGTCCCGGCGACGATCGCTTCGCCCAGATTGATGCACGTGCCCAACGAGACGTCCTCGCGCTCGACGAATATGGCGTCCCTGGTGGTCGCGTTCGACGCCTTGCTCTCGTGCTTGAAACCGAACTTGTCCGTGATCTGGATCGATTCCACCAGGAGGAAATCCTCGTGGCTCTGGGTCGAACGGCGACGGCGACGCTTGCCGTACGAGATCACTGAACGGAGGTCGCCCGTCGACTCTTTCTGGTCGCACTGCACCGGCGGGCAGGTCGGTATGCAGGGCGTGACCAGTGCGCGGAACTGCACCTGGTCGGAGCTCGGGAATTTGAACGCGTCGAAATGTGACAGTAGAATCTGAAAAAACAGATAATTAAAAATTGACGTGTACAGCTTCGGACAATTATTCTGAGCCCACTACTGCTTATGTGTGAGTTCCCAGTTTCATGGATTTAGTTTCATGGATCGTAATTATTACTGTTCTCGAGGGTCACCCTTTATACAGCTTCGGACAATTATTCCAGACCCACTGCTGCTTATGTGTGAGCTCCCTAGCGGGACAATATTCACAAGTAGTAAGAAATCTACTGGTTCATGTTTCAATGCTCCGGCATATGATGATGCTGCCAATGCTTAAGCCTGGAGCATTGAAACATAAACCGATAGATTTGTTACTACTTGTAAATATTGGGAACTCACACATAAGCAATAGTGGGTTCAAAATAATTGTCCGAAGCTGTACGAAGCGACGAAGATTTACATTGTCCGGCGAGATGGGTCGAAAATAAACATATGGACGCGAGAGAACGCAGGGAAAAATTGTCCACTTCCGGAAGATGTGCGTGTCACGCAGCGAATTGTCTTGTGCCGTTATTCATCATTAAGATAATACGTCAACAGCTGCGCCGTCGCGCGCTGTATGTGACTCGTTTGGAATGCGACGATCGCATGACTTTTTCTCCGCCGCGACGCGATTTACCGTTCGCAGAAATAACTCGCGATGCTGTTACGCCGGGATCTATCGACCGCGTTCGTCTCCTTCCGCTTGTTCCCCATTGTGCTTAAGCGCGTTTAAATTATTCCTCGATATCGAGTACGACTACACGCAATTTTCACGGTGCAAAAGACGAATCAAAACCCCATCGGTCTGTCGTTATTAACAAGCGACAATTTACTTGTCGCGAGGCCTGCCGCCAAATTGTTCGCGACGGTATAATTGACGGTGATTCACAATCCTTATTTCGTTGACTCGTATCTCATTTGTAAAAATTCGTTCTATAATGGAAAGTATTAAGCGGCAACTATTTTACATGAGAAAAGCAGCGTGATATATAATACTGCCTTATTTCCTTGCAATCTACCACTCAATCTCTCTAAATGATGCAACGAATCAAACGAGTATGCACGCTACGTAAGTCTCTAAATTATATAAATATTTTTGCATTCCGCCGCAAATCCCCTGGAACGCCATTAATTTTTTCATGGTCATTTGTAAAAAACGTCATTAAACACATAGTAGGGATTACGTAACATGCAAAGTTTATCGCACGCAACAAGCGTAATAGAAGATTATGCACCGACAAACTGGTTTTTGCTCACTGCTGCCTCTCTTTTTTTTTGGTCTTCATTAAACGAGACTGTATAACAGCGATTACGAGGACTGGCTCGATGAAAAACGCACGAAGCACCGGCTTTGTCCTTACGATGTTCATTTCCAAGTCTATAACACTTTTGATAAATAGCACCTCCACGTGGAATGTTTAACTAGTTTTTGTTCTCGCGCTTTTTTTTCCCCCCTCGCGCTTAAAGTCACACCGTTTATGAGAATATAGGCACGACGGTGGCAAGCATTAATTATGCGCGATCCTGTCCTAGACGCTTCGTTCAAAGATTCCTTCAACGGTATAGCGTGGAATACGGTGTCAGGTCATGCGAGCACAATGCACGAAACTAGGCATGAGATCTATCCAGACATCTCACATTTACACAATAAAATAGTAGCAATTTTCTGAATCGATTCAGCTATTTTAATTACACGCCACTGATAAGGGAAATGCTTTACGCGGAATGACAAGTCACATACGTCAATCTAAATCCGTGTTATTTAAAAAAGAATCAGCTTCTCTGAGAATAGTTAAATCTAGTTTATGGAAATCTTTCAATTAGCCTGGCACAAAATCCACGATTGTATACTTGACCCAGCGGTTAATTACGACGTGAAATTAATTTAACACGCAACCGAGTAATATATTATTCTCATCTATTATCCGGCCTGTTGGATTTAGTATATTATAAAGATGAATTTGTTTCCTGGTCGAAACCGCGACCCGATCGTTTTTAGCGGTAAAACGCTTAGCGCCACGCGCGCTCTCGGGTTGTGCACCTTTGAAACTGGTTTCCGCGGCGCATTACCAAGTTCATCGTATTTACACACCGAGCACGTACATTATCAGGGAAGGGGCTCGCGGTGGTACGAGGGGGAGGTAGGAAGGAGCAAGACATTAAAATATGCTCCATTCCGCGTACAGCTTCATTTAGCCGTTTCTTTGGCGAACGCGTCTCGTAGTACGAGCGGAACTTTATTAACTCCATGTCAGCCGAGGCTGAGAGAGCAGGCCGGCTCGGCGGAGAAGAGCCTTAGCTCGGGCGAAGCAAGGTCAGTAAAACGCGGGAAAAGAAACGGCTCGGTGTATCCGCGGCATCTGGTATGTACCGCGCTGTGTCGTCTCCCCGCGTCGTTCTCTCTACCAACAACCGGAATACGTACTATGTACTACTACGTGACATCGACGACGACTGCGTTTAATGGCGAACTCTCGAGAGTGATGACAGAGACCCGGCGTTGAAACGAGGCTAGGAGCTGTCGTAAATGTACCGCGCCGTGGATCGGTACACGGTTCTTCGTTGCTACCGCTGATCGTTCGCGCGACACGTCGTCGCGTGTCCCCCTCTGACATTTGTACGGTATTAACGAGAACGCGATCAACGAGAAACGAAATAAAAAAAACGCAGTTATTTTTTCTATGGATGACACATAATTTTAAGTATCGGTATTTTTCTGGTAGAAATTTTTTACGTAGCTTCGACAGTGGGAATCGAAGGAAGAACTGATCACTTTTAAGTTCGCGCGACACGTCGTCGCGTGTTCCCCTCTGATGTTTGTACGGTATTAACGAGAACGCGATCAACGAGAAACGAAATAAAAAAAACGCAGTTATTTTTTCTATGGATGACACATAATTTTAAGTATCGGTAATTTTTCTGGTAGACATTTTTTGCGTAGGTTGGAAGAACTGATCACTTTTAATTCCTGCGTTGAACCGCGAAGTACGGGCCATACGTCACGAGATACCTTGTACATTGTGCGGTTGTACAAGTGTCTACACGGAGGAGCGAATGTGGCGGCTGAGAAATGTTTCCAATTTCATTGAAACCGGTTGTGAAATGGAAGAGTCCCGGTGCCGCGGCTTGGCTACGTGACAGACATACCGGAAAACTCGACTTTTGGCAAATTCCCGGTTAGACGAGACAGATCCCCTTTGCCAGGCTTTTCAGGCCCAACCGTCTACGTATTCCACCTACGCTCATTTTTCTCCCTAGACGACGTTAATGGAATCGTTGACTAGTACTAACGAAGTGAACACCTCATTGACGTATTTTACAACTCGTCATTTGTGTCCAAATATAAAATATAAATTAGCATTCGATTTGGTGAGATTTTATTGGTTCAGTTTCAGAGGAAACGATTATAAAGTTTTCCCATTTTACCCGGAGAGACATAACAACTTTTAACACGTGTTGCAATACTCCGTCGAATCGACGATAGCTGTTCGGCAATTTTCATGTCCGCTCGCCAACTAATTTTTTCCTCTACCTTTTTCCGATTTAATTACCCATTCTATGCATTAACGATCCCCCTCGCGCTCGTTCCACTTCCGCGTGCGCGTAAAAAACAACGGAAATTATTAACGAATAACGTTACATCGTTGAATGGACGAAGTAAAAATTAGACTCATTTATAGCCTGGGAAAACCCAGTTTTAATGGTTAACACGATAAGTATGCGGTTCTTTGTTCGCGTGATACAATTAGAGCCGGTACTTAACGCGTTCGCTACGAGCGGTCCCCATGAAGAAGAGGAGAGAGAGAAAAAAAA
>SHCU01000314.1:123202-134517 GCA_004307685.1 Ceratina australensis
ATAATGCACGTTTCCCATGTAACGGGCCGCGGCCGTTGTAAGTATCGACATTATCGCCGTCAAGCATCTCTATTAGCCGCGACGCTCGCGGTGTCTGTCAAATTAGAATCGGTCTTTATCCCGGTTTTTATCGCCGACTCCGAGAAACAGGCGTGAGAGAAATTTCATACGTCCCCCCGGAACCGAAACCAATAATAACAGCCTGTGACAACTGTTACCTTCTAACAGGCTCTATTCGCGATACCTAACTGCGTGTCCAATATCTTACTATCTCTATACAAGAATATACGAGGATGTTGAATTGCCCTGAATATGAGCTATGGTCAAATGACGGATTACAATTTCTTTCATCGGCAGTGAAAACGAAAATTTAGAGAAGAACACCGAGGAGAGATTCGTAAAGAGTGCCAGCCTTATGGAGCAGAAAAAAACATGGTAGGAATCGGTGCACGAGCGATGACAGATCCTAGAAAGAGATTCTAGAGCGTACTATAGTAAAGATGTGTATGGATGTATCGAAAAAGTATAATAGTTTAATTCTGATTAGTAAACGAATAAAAATATGTGCCAAAGTAGTCACGCTGTGAGATTTCAGAGATCCGTTTTACGGTGCCAGGCCCCCTCAGGCCTCTTTTGCCTGCCGCGTTGTAACACAGGGGCTGGCACTCTTTACTAATCTCTCCTCGTTGCAAAGAATAAATCCCGTCGAAATCTATATTATCGATTGTTTGAAATGGGTTTCGTAATCCGAAATGATCCGATAGGTGATAAGCATTAGGAAACTTACCTTGCCGCTGTTAACCGACTTGTAGAGCGGTCCCATGATGACGTGATCGGTCGGGCAACCGTCCGAGTCAATTAGGATTATCTCGCCTGAGTCAACGCCGTCCATGGCGACCAGCTCGCGGACAAAGATCTCGTAGGGGCTGTTAGGGTCGAGGATCTCGAACTTGAGCGCGAGCGGATCACCGACTTCGGCCTTCAGGATGGCCCCGCTTCCGCTGCGATCGGTGATCTTCATGGCGACGTTGGGCGAGTCGACCGTCACCTCTTCGGACAGCGACGGCGTTATGTCACCGTCCACCTTGAGATCGACTTCGTTCGACACCGTTTTGTTGGTCAGATCGTATTGACAGGTGACGGCCAGCCCGAGATCCGAGCTGGTGACAATGGTGTCGTGGTGTTGGATCACGATGTCGTTCAGGTACCGGCCCAGGCCCTGTTGTCTGATGTTGCACTCGAGATCGTCGTACGCCATTCGCAGTTCAAATTCCAAGGCACCCTGCACGTCCTCCACGCACGAATTCGGCGACCCCTTCACGTACACCTTGCCGTAGAATAGCTTGCTGGTCTGAATTCGCGTCACCATATCGCCCGCGCGGCAGTCGATGGTCATGTTGTAGCAGGAGCTCAGCTCGTACGTCGATGCGTCGGGCATGTCCAGATAAGGCTCCTGAAATTAGGAGCAAACACCTTTTTCTATCTCGATCGATATGATTCGTGAACCTCTGCCGGGTTCAATAAAAATTCAAAGGTGTATACATATTCCTGTTTTCCATCGTAGGAGCGACTCTTTCAATATTAATTTACTCGCTTATGCAAATACGGTAATTCCTCTTGATAATACAATAATCCAAGTGGATAGGATAATAACGATTTGCATATTTCTGCTGAAATAGTCAATGTTAATAATTATCTGCCATATACAAAACCCCGCCTATCGTAAGTGTGTTCATCCTCGTTTATCGTTTTATCCGATAACTAATTGCTGAATGTATCAAAACCCGAGCAGCCCGTTCGTTGCCAGAATTGTAGCATTAACTCAAAGAGATATCGTCTCCTCGCACAATTACCGTACCGTGACCATGCGATTTAAATTGTTTAATAAACCGAGTAATCATTTTTACGTTTATTTCATTATCGCATTAAATCGTTTAATCAGGGAACAAATTAATTTTTGACACGTCAGAATGAGTTAACTTTATTTTATATAAAATATCGAAACGAGAAGAGAAATCCTGGGACGAGGGTGACGCGTAAAAAAGTGCGTTTCAGTAGGGCATGGGACACGGACCGGAAATCGAGTGAGCCGATTCCTCAACAGGTTGGCGAGAAGAAAATTCTTTGTCTTGAGTTAGCCACGGCGTTCTCTCGTATGCAGAAGCCGAGAAGCCACCGCCCGCAGGCTCGATAGGGTAAGCATCTGCGATGGAAACTCGATTTTCCACGAACGCGACCCGCTCCCACGGCGAACTATTCCCGGTTTGCACGTGCGCGCAATGTACATAATCACGTTTACAGAAAATCTCTATCGGTCCTTCCAAGACCGTGTAAGGTATCTACGTGTGGGATCATGCTTGAGCTCAACGATTTAACAAGCTCTCACGTCTGAAATCGATGCTCGGTCATTTGTATATTTTCTATTCTTTTATCCATAGAAAAATTGAATCTCGAAATATCCGATTCATTTGGAAATACTTGTAACGATGAAATAAAGAGAACGGTTTCCTACCTGGATATCGGAAAGCGTGGCTCTGGAGTGATGGCTGAGTCGGCAGACCATGTCGCCAGTGTCACCGTAGTCGTAGGAGTGGCAACGGAACGGGGCGTTCAGGCAAAACTCGCGGCACTCCTCGGCGCTAGCAATATCTTGATAAACGGAATCGGCGGTCTTGAGGATACGGCCAGACAGTTTCTTGAATTCGCATAGTTTTACGGGCTCGTCCACGCAATGATTCTCAAGATAATCGAATCCCTTCGCGATTTGGAACGCGTTCGATCCAGCCACGGTCAGTCTATCCATGTCGGAAAGCTCGCACTGTTTCGTCGCGTTCGCGTAGTTCGCAGATCTGTAACAAAAAATTATTCACAAAAAATTAAAAAAGCGTCGTAAGTATGCGCTCGCCCCGTTTTCATCGTGACGAACGCTTCCAGCGCGTTTTACGAGTGAAAATAAGATGAGACGATGAAGCAATCGACTCGTGTTATAACCTCGCAGTCCATAAAAAGGTATCATCTTAGAGTTTAGAACAAAAATGTGGTACAAAGTGGGAAAGTTGGTGGTTACCGCAAATCACAAGCCTCTGCCCTATCATTCGTCGCCGTGATGGAGGCTGCTGCGTCGTTCGTACGCGACGTGAATACGCACGATTGGCCTTTACGACGTCGGTTCTTTCGGTGATCAAGAAACTGTTGATGTGAAACGAGCAGAAACTGTTCCACGGGGCGCGCGCGTTTAATCAACAAGAAACCCGTCTTTAATGGCGTGAAACAGAAATATCGCGTTCACAGAACCGCTCATTCTCTAAGCACGTCACGGTGAAATATACGAGCGTATTAACGCGGGCTTTCCCTTTTCGTTTTTTCGACAGACGCCCCGGCGCCGTGGGTCGAAGCAATTATTACATGCTACCTGGGCTTTATTGCCCCTCCCTCTAACGTGGCTCCACGCGTAATAGTAGACACTCGAACCGCGAAAACACTAATTTACTGACGTTTACAGAGAAGTCAACCGGGCAGTTTCCCGCTTCCAACCCCGGGTTTTTGTCCCGTCTTACTTAATGCATGCATGCATGCGCGATGAATGTAATGCTAGACGAGTTATCCGGGGGGACAAGGATGTTTTATCGCTGTTTGCTCATTCCTATCTTGCTTTTTGTTCGCTGGAAATAAGTATGCGAGCGGGCACGAAGGGCTAGGCCGGGGCCGAGTATACCACGTAATTGGTATGGCGCGTAATAGATCCTTTCGGACAGGATCTACGCATGTAAATTGCGAATAGTAGCATCAGCCTTTATTACGCCTGTTTCTGGAAGAATCTTCATTTTATGGATTCAATTTGCATTAATCGTACGCTTCCGTGGCGAATACTCTGCGCGCGTTCGCGGTTACGAATTAAATCGATGAAATTTACTTTGTTCGAATCGGTCTTTACGAGTCCCTCGTAATCGCATTAAAAACGTTTAGGATCCACTCCCGATGCTCGGGCTCGGGATTTTAATTATCTCACGAAACTGTAATAAGTGTTCTCGGGATTCGGATATCAGCTCGCGATTATCCTCTAATCGAAGCTCGCCCGAAGCGTTACGCCGGGTGCCCCTCGTTTTACCATCAGGCTCAAAGTGAACAGCGGGTTACCAAATTTATTCGGAACGGCTCGATCGACTTTGGATTATATTGCCTTAAGACCTGAATAATATTCATCCCCGGTACGTTATGATTTCAATATTCTCGGGATCCTCCGCCGTAGGAATCCAAGTCGAAAGATCACCAGCTTTTTATGCTTTATGGTTCGCTGCGATAAACCCCGCACCGACTCCCATTCGGTCGAACGCATATCGAATTTGAGCCTCCGGGCTCCGCGATTATCACGAAATCTTTTCTTATTACATTCCCCAGGTGCTAATCCTTATCAGCACCCCGATTCACTTTCCATAAATATCCTTTAATAAAAAAAGCATCCCGTGAAAAAATAACGAACCTACGTTTCCGCGTTGGGTTAAAAAAAAATTGTTAGCTGTACAGTTTAATTGCTGGCAGTCCTTTTACCGTGAAACGTACGATTTCAAAAGTGTCACTTTCGCTACGCGTGTACACCGGTACTCGGCGGACAGCAGCAGCAGCACGGTTGTTTTTATTGATCGACCGACTAACCGAACTCATCAAATTCAAACGATACTGTCCGTCGAAACAGCGCAAACAAAATGCAGAAGCGGAGAAAGGGCCACGTAATGGGACATATCTAGTTGACCATCCGTTCGTTAAATCAACAAGTATCGACAGAGAATTGTTCGCGATTCGAATAATTGGCCGAATGGTATGCGCGTTTCTGGCCGCGTTTATTATTCATTCCGCGCGCTGCCGCTCGCGGGAAATCGCTTTTACCGCGAATTACTTTTATCCGATTCGTTGATCCGGCCTGTGATTGTAGCGCGACAAGATTTACGCGCGGCTACGCATCGTACACACACAAACACACACACAGACACCCTCTCCACCCCCCTTCGGGCGGCTCGTCATCGATCTCTAATAGAAACGTCAAACGATATTTCGCACGCAAATTGCTGCTCCATCAATATTGCCGTCCAAATCGAGGAATTAAACGCGTACCTTCCTTTTTTACCTTCCACCCCCTGGCCGTAAATTAATTTTCAACCATTCAGAAGTCACGTGCACTGACTGTTCTCAATGCTACCTATTATTTTCTTTTCTCCTCATTTGCATTTTTTATTCTCTCCCCGCTCGAATTATTTTTCACGTTCAGCTGAATTACTGAAACGTACCGGCAAGTTGTTCGGAGAGAATTTGTTAGAGAAATTAATTGAAACTGTGTTCGACGTGTAACATCGAATGGATTCCAACATTCTGTACGCGGTTTAATAACAGGAGGTCAGGCTGTTACATACTATCTTTCTTGGAAGTTCTCGAACCGTTCAACGATAAAAGCCTCGACTAATTTTCTTTTCTTGAATCGGGTGGGGGTAAAAGATATACCGTCGCCGTACAACTTAGAGTAAACCTCGAGGGAAATTTTAACCTCCCGGCCAGATGTTAAATGCGAAGTTAACTTCGATAGAGCGATGTCCGGAGCCTCCCACTGTTTCACCCCGTCCCATCGTTCTCGTCCCCTTTTTTTCCCACCCCGTCTCCCTCTCGCTCTTACCTCGGGTCCGAGTGTCTCCGGCGTCTCTCTTTTCGCCGATCGTAATTCTCGTACCATCTTTCCGTGCCGGGCTATTTCGAACAAATGGCGGGACAAAAAAGGCAGCGCGAATCAGGGCTGGGCCGGGCGGGGGGTGGTCGTAGTAAGACGAGTCAGACGGTGGAAACTGCGCTGCCGGAGGCAACGACGGAAAAGAATTACAAGTGACTCGCGGCCCCGCTGCATCTCGATGAATCCCAAATTATTCGTCGCGGCGCCGACGCGCGGTGTTTCAATACATTCGAATCGAATTGTGTTCGACGCATCTAACTTGCATTAAATTTCCATCCGGGACCGGCCGACCGAGGAAAGCTCGGCTTTAGGACGATCGGGTCAGGTAAAATAAATAAATCGAACAAGTAAATGCGATTCAGCGGGATCGCCTCCGAGGGGGGGTTTGGTAGGGAAAAAACGACCCTTTTACGCGTCCGAGTATTGGCGCCGAGGGTTGCCCTCTCGGAGTTCGTAATTTCTGCGAGAACCGTTTACGACAAACACAGACCTTGCGGCTTTTCAGCCGTAATTGAATTTCTGCCAGTATTTAAGCCGCTTTGACTGCCGATTCCTTTTTCGTTTTGAGAAAACTTTTTGCGACACACTGTTCGGTATTACGATTAACTCTTTCGCTTCGAACGGCGGATATATCCGTCTTCCACGTGAAAATTCGTGAAACCGATCGCCGGATATATCGTATGTACATTAATATAAATAATTACGATAATGATATAAAGATAACAATCATTATATATAAACCTAATAAGAATAATATAATAAATTAATGTGAATAATATTAATATAAATCAACACTTTAACGACCGCACGTCTACGCAGTCGAACGTCGCCAGGGGCTGGCAGTGTTTTTTAGCATCACACACATGTTGTGTTAGCGGTCGTTAACGGTTGTTCCAGCTATCGCACACATGTTGTGTGAGCGGTCGTTAAAGTGTTAATATATATTTTAATCTACATACATCACTTTCGTCTGGAGATCCCATTCAAGATTATTGCTAAGGCGAACTAAACTTTCATAGCGAAAGGATCGAATTAACGGATCGAATATTTCCGATATAATTCTTCGATCTTGTTCGCCTCGGGACTGTTAGCACGAAATTTTGTAAATTAACTTGCAGACAATACTCGATGCATCCTATCGATGGTAGCAAAAAATATCGCTGCTGTTAAGTTATCTTTGAACGAATGCTCCCACCGGTGACATCTGCGATATACGCTGCCCTCGAAGTCTCCGCGGGCTTGTCGTGATCGAGAGGAAAATTTCGTCGCGAACCTACGGGACCGATAAAACACACGCGGGCGGCTGCGTTGTGTTTGACGATCTCGCTTCGGCCCGTGGAGATTTCGATGGGAATAACTGGTAATACCGGTAAAACAAATTGATCTGAGCATCGCGGACAGTGACGAGCGAGCGCTTCAAGAATGCTGAAATAGTTTCAACTTGTTAATAAAGAAAATATATTTCTAAGAGTTCATACAATAAATGTTAAATAAAAATTATATAAATGCATGATTAAATAGCCTGTCGATGCTTCGAGCAATTTTCCAGAGAAAAACGAAGCTAACGGGTATTCGATGTACTTTACAATGATCAATTTTTTCCAGACTTAATTCTAACAGTTCGCGTGCAATCCGGTATTCGGTGGTTCATGTCACGTACGCCGGTACTTTATGAGAGTTACGGGTATCCGTGGACATCAACCGAAAAACGTTAATTTGCATTGCTCTTTTAGAGTCACGCGGCCCCCTTTTGTGTACACGAGCCGACATTGTGGACTAATCCTCCGATAAGCCGTTATATTAATGATCTACCTGGCAAAAACAAACTCGGCACGGAGTCTCGGCGCGCGCGTGAGATACCCGAAACACGGTTTCATATCTGTGCCACTTTTTCTGAACTTGGTATAAAATAATCGACTCTAGATTCTGGCGGTACGCGCTCGCGTACGTAAGCGTATATCAAAACGATATGCCACGGTTTTTTTTCTGCCGTTGGAAATATTAAAATCCAACTTCCACGGCAAATGGACAAGCGATACGAGAGTATCGCGTGAAGCTTGTAAATTAAAGGGGCGGTTCGTACGGGACTTAAAAATTATCCGTTTTCTATTACATGAAATTTCTCAATAAAATTGAATGAATAATGAATTTCACAAGCTGCTCGTATCGGGAGTTATAAACGCATTCAACGAAGAGAGGAAATGAAGTTTATAGAACGTATCGCGGTTATGCGCGATAAAATTAATTTCGATGCCCGTTTTTCACGTGAAAAACACGATTTAACACCTTCTGAGGATCATGTTAAGCAATAGACAGAGTTAAGGGCGAGCGAACGATGTGAAAGAGGGCGAAAGGGGATCAGATAAAAGGGAGGTCAAGATCGGTGGAGATAACGCGGGGCAAGGAAGGCGGAATTTCAACGGGCGTTTCGGGTAGTTACGAACGACGAGCCGCGGCTCCATCCGAAATCCTCGCTATCCATGCGCTATTACTCGGAAATATACGTCGTCTACGCAATCCCGTGATGCATTGCACGTTCGGTTGCGACGAGACGAGATCCCTCTCGAATCACTCTTTTTTTCCACCCCTCTGTACAGTCAGTCGACAAGATTTAAAAGAAGCGGTATACTAAGCAGTGAAATATAATTTACATAAGCTTTCTCAACTTACTTTTTTTTCAACCGGCAGTTTTAAAGGAAATCCAAAAATTGTAGTCAACATTTTTAATTATAAGGTTATGAAAAAACGAAAGGAATTGGAATACAAATATTGAAATAGCTGGTGCATTTTATGCATTGTAGAACGTATCGAAGTATTAATTTTTCGGTGGAGGCCTCACGTTCGTTTTGCGTAATAGACTGTACCGGCTTTTCGCGATTGCACCCTCTTTCCCTGGCCGTCACCCTTCGCTGCTAGCCGCGTTCGTCGGTCTCTCGCTTCCTCGACAAATAGCCACAATTACGTACATGTGCCGATACATAACCCGCCCCCGCTGCCCTCACATTCCGCAATCCTGGCCCAACCCTGTCAGTCGAACGAACCGCACCGCTGCTGCTGGCTGCTGCTCGTTCATCAGCAATATTCGCATCCGATACCACATCCCAAGATCTCTTTCGCGACGTGACAACGTAGGAGGAAAAATTTGGACACTTTAAATTATTGAATCAAGATGAGAGCGTAAGTGTTTTCTTAACACCTACCAAGAAATTTTGCACATAAATATATCACATTCATATTTCTTATATTTGAACGCTATTTAGTGTTAGCATCAGTATTTCAGTTTGATATCAGATTAAGTAATAGTCACAATTTTAAACATGTGACATTTTCGTTTTATTCTTATTGAAGAATTTATGAAGCGTCATTTTGGCCATGGTAGGTCTAGTGTTAAACTCTGCTGATTTTTTTATCATTAATTTAAAAGTAAGAATTATGTTATAATAATAATTGATACCGCGTCGCGTATTAATGGCTAGGCTGGAAATGTTTGCCGAGTAACGTTAATGAATACAAATAGGGATCATGATTATCAGAAAATGTGAAACCGAGATACGCATTCCAACCGCGTAAGGTATCAAGAAATCAAGCCTACAGCTATAACGCTCCGGTGTACCGTACGCAATACATTTTATCTCCGTCATTTACCAAGTTTATGACCTCATTCCGGCGTCGTGTAATTTGCGAGAAAAAAAAAGAAGAAGGTAAAGGGGCGCGGCCGTAGGTTTCCCGATCACTTCGGGGAAATCTGAAGAAATCGCGCGGGACCATTTATAAATTCTACCACCGGCGCGGTGGTACGGAACGTTATTTCTCGGCGACGATTTTGAGAGGAATCACGACGCTTGGATTACCGTCTACCTACCTACAGGAAAATAGAGCACGGGAACTACCGCGGAATCGCTCTCTCGGAACTTGGTAAGCACCTCGAGGTGCAAGGAATTAGACGTTGTAGCTATCTAGGATGCACGCGCTCGGGACACCTGTACAATACCGTCCACAAGTTTCCCGACAATCATTATACCATACAAAAATATAAAATAAAACCATATAATCATAAAAATAAAATTCATCATATAAATCAACATACTGATAAACGCAATGCAGCATTATTACTTACGAAAATGTAATAAATGTGCGCATAAAATATTTACTAAATATTTTTATATATTCTAATGAACGATAATCAAAACATAGAAAATTTTTTAAATTATTTGCACGTATTAATTACTGAGTATTAAATACGTTTGTAATAGGGTTGACGATGCACACCGGTGCTTACTTATGAAATGTAGTGTACGGTACGCGTTCACGCGCAGCCACGTTCACCCGGTATTAGCGTTTATATGTACGGCCGCTCGATGTAATTACGATAAAGTTAATGTAAGGGGTGTCGGGTGGCCCAGCTGGCTCTACGCTCGATCGACGACGTTCTGGATGTAACAGGTGCTACTAGCTCCGTGAGTTTCAGAACACATCGGTATAGAGCGTACTTCGCGACCGACAAGCAAGCAGTTAAGATATGGGACCAGCTGTGTCTTAGAAAATGTATACACGTATACGGTGGTGTGTAGCGAGGAAGTTCGCAAACTTCTTCCTGGCCCTCTATTAGAAATTTTTCCATCGTTCCCCGCGTCTCAACGACGTGTTAAAAAAATCAGAATACAAAAAGTTTATCAAGTCTCGCGTTTAATAACTTCCCACGAGCACGATGCCGTATCTCGTGAATCGATTAAAATCCGTGAAAAATATTTGCAGATCTTATTATCCTCATCGCGTTCCACCGCTGCTGATAACGCGCGGCAGCAATTAATTTCTAAACGCTTTTCTGATCGCGAAAAGCATTCGATTAAAAGATCCATAAGTTTACGCTTATCAACGGGGAGGACGATAATTAATGACAAGGATTGAGGTTGTAATCGCTGGTATACGCCCGTGTACGGGCTGCTAATTAATAAATATCGTCGCGACTAATGAATTGTGGTCTCTGGCCATAGCAAATATAGCAGCAGTAGCAACGCCGGGTCTGATTGCGAATTAATTACTTATATCATCCCATTTGCATATGCAAATCGGGCAACAGAGTTACAGAGTTGGAGAAATCGGGAGAAGAAGGGACAGAGAAAGTGAGCAGTGTAGAGAGAGAGACGGGAACGGAGCAGCAGGATGAAAGGGAAAAAGGGTCGGGGGTTAAGAGACAAGGAGCTTCCTGCTATCATCGCCGGTATAACCAGTACGAGGCGAACGATAAAGCGATACAGAGAAAGAGCGAGCCTCCGCTTATCGTGGAATTCGTTTCTATCGAGGGCCCTTGTAACAGTTCATGTTAACGACGCCCGATAGCCCCGTTTATAGGCATTACGTACATGCCTGCTCTAATCGGCCGTTAGGTTACACTCCGGGGCTAGCTTTTAATTTTCTTGAAATTCGATTGTCTTCAATCTAAAATACAAGCTTGTAACGATACGATCATCGGCTATTAAAATAAGATTACACCCCTCGTCGCGGATCGATTAAGAATATCTTCGTAGCGGTTTATGATTTTACAGAAGGAGCGTCAACTTTATGGCACACCTTCGCCGGTCCCGGTTACATGTAAAATCGA
>SHCU01000315.1:0-10457 GCA_004307685.1 Ceratina australensis
GGTAGCAAACGGGCTACGTAAGCGGGAATAGGAGCGATTCGTAGCCTAGCGATAATGTCGAATCGCTAAAATTTGAAGAAAATATCCGATTAATCGAGGCATAAGATTTATAGATATCTCATTTATTTTTATACATCTAACGCATCTCGCTTAGTTGTTGTACAGTAAGTTTTTGTCGAAGCAGCACAGTATTCGAGCTTGAGAGCTTTGTCTCGCGATGCAAGATTTTAGTCGTTTTATCTTAGCCTGCGAGATCGAATAATCGTTTAATAACCATTTAAACGTACGCCTAGTACCGCGATCAAAAATATATTTTACACCAGAGATATAACACAGCAGAGACGACCTACGTATATACAAACGCGCGCGGTAAACGCGACCAAGAGTCGGTTTCCTCGCGTGCAAACGCTATCTCTTCGGTTTGAATCGTTCTTGAATCAGTTCGCTACAAATTGAGCGGCTCGGTCGAATGAAACCTGCGCGCAAACACGGAAAAAATAGTTCGCGTCTAGTAACGCGATATCGATCTATATTCGTCGAAACGCGACCACTTGCACGCTGTCGCAATATCAGCTTTTCGTCGGGCCAGCAGGGAGCAGAGGAAGAGCCGGCGACTCCATCTTTCGCGAAGGATGCGCGCGTTAAACCAGTTCTTTCTCGAGGTATAGCTCCTCCCAGAAATTTGATGGAGAAACTTACCGCTCCATTGGCCGTTCGAAATCATGGAGCCGATTCTTCTCGCATACGATGATACGAGACAATTATCCCAACAAACTTCGTTTTTTTTTATTGATCTCCAATAGGTTCGATCACCGCGCGAACCGATAAATATCGAGGGACAAGTCGAATTAAATAGAGAACATCGAGTCAGGCGAACGCGTGAACACGAGCGAAAACGTCGTCGGTTTGGCCCGGCTGAACCGCATCCCGATCCGCGTCGTAGTCGGTTGGTCACGTTGAATGTTGCGGGGGCGGTAGCGCGATCTCGTACCCCGACGGCATGCCCTGCTGATGATGCTGATAATGATGAGTCGACATCATCTGATGATGCGTCTGCTGGTAATACTGATGATGCATGCTCGAGTGATTCGGGTAGTACACCGCGCTCTGCTCCGCGTCTTTAGCTGAAACAGATGTTCGTTCAGCTTGCTTGCCTCAGCGACATAGTATTCTAAATTTCCAAAAAATGAAGAATACACGTAGAACACAGATTGGTTTTTGCTTCGCTTCTCTATGCTCAGATCTTAGAACCTTTATGCAACCGTACAGAGGCGTCTGTGGGCTTTCAGGAAAAACAGTGGGGGATCATTGGAGCGGTTCAAGCTCTTTGTTGATCTCGGCGATACGGCTAGATTCAAGAATTTTTTCTATCGATATTTATCGTTTCGCAGCTATTCGGATTAAGATTCCAAAATTTAGAGAATTATTAGAAACATTTATTAAACGAGCATCGTACATATTCTACGTATACCAAGTCTCCAGCTTCACAATTTTTATTCGTTCTTCTACCATCCGTACCATCCGCATCGTTCCGCGATTATTTGTAACTTTTCAAATTTAACGTTATTTATAAACTTTGAAACCTTCGCCGTGGGATTTTTCCCGTCAACGCTGCATTTATGTGTTTGACAAGTGTTTATGATTAATAATAATGGGCTTACCGGTTTCGTAACTACCGCGTCCGTAACATAAAGCTTTGACGTCATTCATGGGACTGAGGCCGCCGTTATGTGGATGCACGGTATGCGACGGGGTTACGGGTGTCGCGTATCTTGGATGACGGGGTGGCATAGAGCTCATACCCATCGGACTGCAGGGGTTCACGGCGACCGGCGACATGCTCATCGTCGACAACGGTGACATCGCCAGGTTCGAACCGTTCGAGTCGATGCTTTGTAGCTGAAGACTGTCGCCGTTGCTCACCGAGCCGCCGATCACGTTGTTAGCGCCGCTCTGACAATTTAACGGCAACATATCCCTGAAAACCGTAGAAAATAAAAGTGAAATCGTAGCGAAAAACTCGCGCATGCGAGGGTTCACGCTGTGTCGGGGTCAACCTCGTGTGACGCGTCGCACCACACGCCGACGAACGAGCATGACCGACAGGAATCGGGTCGCAAAGAGAAATTGTCCCCGAACCCCACCGTAAATCTCTGTCTTTCCCGTAAAGAGCGGTGGATAAGTGGAGAAAAAGGTCAAGAACCACATGCGAGCTTTCCTATTGTCTCGAAGAAAAAATGTGCCTTTCCATGTCCTCAGGAAACGGACCGGACGATTAACGGCTCCTTCACGCGTACACGCGTGTTCGTTCCAAGAATTTTCTCGGCACGGACTCTGGGGGAGATTAAGCGCATCGAGGTTCGACTTTCATTACCTCTCGGAGCTAACGATCGAAGATGCGATCTTGCGAGGAGATACACTTTTCTTCGCGCGTACAGAAGACGAACCGCAAAACGAAGAAATTGTAAATTCGCGAAGATATGGATCTCGAAAAAATTTTCACGCTTGACTATGCTTTTACGCAACTGTAAAAAGCGCATCTCCCCACAAGATCACGCGTTACTTCGCGATCGAGTAATTTCTCATCTTTGAAGCTATACGAGATGAAAAATTGCGAACCAGAACTTGGCGATATTTGAATTTATTTATCATAATAATATCGAAAGATCATTATTTTTATTTCCGTTACCGAGCGTGCTCCCTCGAAAAAAACTGAATAATATAATATATAGTAAATTCTCTCTCGAAGGTAACGCCGCTTCCTATGGCGATTTGCACGCGCGAACCTTCCCTGTCGCGATTCCTTTGCACGGCAAGCTGTTCCCGTGCGTACATGCGCACGTTTCCGTTCGCGGACACGCACGTGCACGCACGGTGGTCCATGTGCGAGCAGCTCCGCCCCTAGCCGCGCTCCGGTTCCTGCCACATCGTCGGCCTTCCCTCGCCCTGCTACGGACCGCGCATTTTTTTACGGTCTCGCTTCAAGGTCTGAACCTTCGAGACGCGTCTCTTACCCGTTCCTCGCACGGGCTCGTAACGAGCGCCCCTTTGAACGATCGCCGCGAACGACGAAAACTTGTACGCTATAGCGCTTCCTCGAATCGACCGGTCGACTCGTTTACCTTCGCGTCAAAACATTTCGAACGTCGAACGTTTCACGGGAAGTGGTTCGGCGCGAGGGAACCGCGATACAGGGTGCTACTGGCAGTGCCGCCGTGAACAATCGCGTACATCGATTATCATTTATCTGATCGCGGCAAACGAAACGAGAGCATTTTGAAACGCGCTTATTCGCGATGTCCCAGCGAATAGATGCTGGTTGCGTGTCGTCGCGACGATACGCGCTCCGCGATAAACGGAGGCAAAGCGTCGGAGGACCGGCCGTGGCCTTTATGTAGTAAACTATTGGTAGTGCGAACAGCTCAATGGTGAAACGAGAGACGTAACCGAAGCTGCGTCATAAAACGGTAATGGGGCGTCGCGTTTCCTTTTCGTGGAGGCTTTGCCGAGGGAGGACGTTAGGGGCGGGTCACGGGGCACGAAACTTCGAACCGTGAAGATCCGTCGGGCGACGAGGCGCGCCAATTTTTCCAGGGAAGGCCGATCGAAATTATCCGAGGCAAGAGGAGAGGAACGGCTGTGGATGCGATAACGAGAGCATCGCCGACTACCAGGCGCGCGCGACGAGTCAGCGTGAGGTCCAAAGCGGACCGTGACCAAGCCACGTCGTCGTAGCCATAACAACGTTACCTCTCTCTCTCAGTTCACCCCTTTCCTCTCCTTTTCCTTTTTGTACGCGCAAGCAACCGCCTACGCGACGTCAAAATTCGAGCGGACGCGTGCTCGCCAGATTCCGTCGATTGTTCGAAGCGAACAGTTTCCGATGGAACATAGGCGTACGCGACACACGGTACGTATCTTAAACTGCTCTTACAAGGGAGCGACGCGAAGGATCGGTAATAATTGGTCTGCCGATACTTGTAAAGGGCAGCGTGATCAGCGTGACCACGAGGAGGGATTCGTGAAATTTAGGGGGGATACACACTGTCGCCTTAAGTTCCTGAATTTTCTCAATCCGCTACTATCGATACTTATTGTCCCGCAGTTATTTGGAAGAATTACAATTTTAATATTATCATTTATTAAGATTCAAAATTTTCGAAACTTTTATCTCGAGAACTCTCCGACGAATTTAAATAAGTTCTGGACCATCTTCTACGTGTATCTACGTTCTATCTGGTTTCAAGATCTTTGTCAGCCACCTCCTACTATCGATACTTATTGTTCCGGAGTTACGTGTCAGTACAGGAATTTTAATAATGTCATTTGATAAGATTCGAATTATTCGCGAGGGACTTTTACCGGCAACGCTAAACGTAATTCTAGTAGACCTTGTCCGATCACGATTCTCTGCTGTATCTACCTACCGATAAGCGAATGAACGTAGCCGACATTATCTACCCGCGATTTCGTTCCCTCGGCATTATCATGATTTACAAATACCAGTGAACGCGTCGCGATTACGCGGCGACAAGGGACGGGGGCGGCGAAAGAAAATTGGCCGTAAAGGTTTTTCATACGAGACGAGAACTCGCGCGTAACCCCGATGATTTTCGGCTCGTTCCCGGAATGATTTATCGTCTTTCCGGAACGGTCGCGGTCAGCTCCTCTTCGAGGAGAGCACGGTCCCCCCGTGTACACATGTCGAGACACTTGTTGCGTGTCGGTGAAAAACTCGAGAGGACCCCCCGTCGACACACGTGCCCTCCAGCAGGGAATCGTCTACCCGGCGTAACCCGGAGAATTTGTCAAAGTTACTCACGTTCTCGTCTGCGGCGTTCGATCCCTTTGCCGTCGGTTCTTGAACCAATTCGCCACCTGAGTCAGGCTCAATCCGGTCTCTTTGGCGAGGTTCTTCTTCTCCTCGGAGAGCGGATACTTGGTCCTCATGTAACACTGTTTCAACGCGTTCCTCGATCGCTCCTTGAAACAATAGACGACCTCCTCGCCGTCCCAAATAGTCTTCGGCAAAGGATACTTCTTCCTGAGCCTGTATTTGTCCACGGCGCCGAGCGGCCTGCCGCGGATCTTCTCCGCCTCGCGATAATGCGACGTGAACCACATATCCTGCAACTTCTGATGACGGTCCGGCGAGAACGGGTGACTCTCTAAGATCGAGTAAAGCTCGTGATAGGCGCCCCGATGAAAAGCGACCGTGGCTCTCGCTATCAAAACGTTCTCGTCGCGACGGAGCAACTCGCCGGGAGGGAGGGACCATAAGAGCCTAGTGGCACGTGAAACGTACGGTACTTTTTTAGATTATGCACCAGGAAAAGTGAACTTTCATCTAGACGAACCGCTAAACTGGTATCGACACAGACAGAAATAGTGGTCGCGAACTCGTATCGGACGCTCGCGACGATATGGTTTCTTCGATAAAATGTTTGAAACCGCTCGTGGATCATAGAAACGATACGTGCTCGATGGAATATTCGAGTATTTATTTTGAAACTGGCCCGAGTCCATATTCCAAGAAAATTAAGCCAACTATTTCTTTCGTTCTTTATCGCAACTTCCTTTTCGTGGAAATGAAAAGATGTTGTTATTATACGAACAGAAAACTAGCTGGTTAATAGAACGAGACAAATTTTTTATTTTGAAACGGATACGAAATACGTCGTATTGTAAAATATTATGCGACAGCATTATGATTTATCACCGAAGCGAGTTTGGTTCAATGATATTTAATTCGAAGCGAAAAAATCTCGGTAGAAACGAGCTGACACCGATGCGCGTCGTCAAAAAAATATTATTTTTTTTTTATAATTAGCCAACTAGAATAAAAAACGATATACCTTCGGAAATACAGAAACGTTGTATTATATGTTCTCGGTTACGGTTTCTCTTTCCGATTGACTAAAACGTAAACAACGCGATGTGGAAATAAATAGACTCCGGTCGCTTTCAAAATAAATGGCTCGCTTATCGCGAGTCAAAGAGTTTTACGATCAGACGCGACGAAAGGATCGCGACTCGGTTCCGTCGGGAACCGTCGAACCCTTGGTTCGGAACGAGAGACATTCACGCCACGGTTAAGCGAATTGATTAAAACGAGGCGACGCGGGACAGGTACGCGCGTACCGATTCTCGTTTGACCGAAACGCGGAGAAGCTTACCTCGTTAACTTCTCGATATCCTGTCTCTGCAGCAACGCCTTGCACATGCAAGATATTTGATCCGGGGTATAATTGCTCGCCGCGACGTCCAGAGACAATCCGGCGACGTTTCCTACGTTCGTCGACGAGTTCGCCGAGGTGCACGATGCGGTCAACTCCTGCGGATACTGAAGGCTTCCGTTCGACGCCGGCGTCAGAGTCTGCGAGTGATGCGTCAACGCGAGCCCCGACATCGAGGAGTCCCCGTACTGTCCAGCGGACGCGTTCCGATGCATACCGCCCATCTGACCACTGCACTCGCTGCCCGGCGACGACAGTTGATTCGAACTGTCCGGCATTCTTGCTACGCGTTTCTTCTCGTTCGAGCTCGTAACGAGTGCGTGTCACTGGTTAACAACGCTCGTTTCACTCCATCGTCGGAGCGGAGATTTCGTGATTCCGATTCGTAGAACCGCGCGCTCGTTTCGCTCGGCGATCTCCCCGAGACCCCGGCGCGTTATCGATCAGAAAATAAACGGTGATACGAGCAATCGTGGGGCGCGCGGGTGTGCGTGCTGGCTACTGATCGACCGGATGAATAGCTCGTGACGAAAGTAAGCATCCGCCGCTGCTCGAACGATCGACGCCGTTAAACGATTGTTCGATCGTCCGCGTCTCATTCATATCCCCGCCATCCGTGTTGTCTTCATTCATAAATCCTTCCGTCGAGAACCGTTGTCGTCCAGCGGCGAGCAATTTTCACCGCGCGCCTCGACGCCTCGCTTCTCGCCGCGGTTACACCGTTGTACCGCCGGTAACCCCTTCGATCGTTCGGGTCCGCGCGAAAACTCACTTCACGTGTCACGCACGGAGGTAAGACGAGCCGAGTCGAGTCAAAATGGAGGCAACGCGAGACGCGTTCGTTAAACGAGATAGATCGGGTAAGCGGGATAGCGTCGCGTGAAAACGCGGTAACACGGCTCGGAGACGAACTGGTTGCTCGAGCAGACGATGGCTAGTGGTGCCGGTGGCACTGCCGATCATTTCGCACCGATGCCGATGCCGTGTTCGTTCGGTGGTGGAGGAGGTCGCCGCCGGTGGTTCCTCTCTGTCGCTCTCGCGCGCGGCCTCCTTTCTCATCTTTTTTTCGTCGCACGCTCGCGCCGAGAGGAGTGGAACCAGCGGGGGCAACGAGTCGGCGCGATTGGTCGACGGGGAGCGCGCGAGCTCGTCCCATTGGCGGGCCACGGGGGCGGCGCAAACTCGCTACCCCCTGCCCGGAAATCCACCCCTGTTCCGTGTCCACGGAGACCGCACTGGTGCCATGTCGCTGCCTCCTCACCTGTGTGCCCTCGTCCTCGACGCGAGAGATGATCGCGCGAATCTTTTACGCGGCGTAAACAGCGGCCTTTCAGTTTATCGCGAATCTTTTACCCGCGCATTCCCATCGGCTTTCATCCCATTATTTGATTAAAAAATAAAATAAAACACGGTTCGTTGATCCCGGGAGGAATAAAAAAAATTGTGACTCTCCGTCGGCGGCCATCTCTGGCACCCCGCGAGCGGTCAGGCTACCTGCTCGCGAATGAAAACTGGCGCTGTCGAAAGTCGCGTGTGGTCAAACGAACGGAGCGAGAGCGCAGGAGGCGAGCAACAAACACCGGAAACGGAACGCGACAACGTTATCCTACACCGTGTTGTGATTCTACTTGGTGCTATCACGCCTCGCGTTCGATCAGTTTCACAACACCGGCAATAATTCCCTCGCCTCTATCTCCGTCCCTTTCTCTTTTTCGCGTTTTCTCTCCTCGCTCGAACCTATTACCGGCATCCCGGCGCGAACGTCTCCGTGCCGCGTGAGATCATCCACGACGGCCCGTCCGTCCGTTCGTCGTCGCGTTAATCGATTTCGCGCGAAGAATTCATCGTGAACCCGTAAAAGCTGATCTCTCGATCGATCGCGACGCATCCGTTTGCCGATGAAACTCGACGCTCGTATATTAATTGACGTCGGCCGGTTGTTTACGGAACGAAACTAGATAAAAGATAATCTCACGGTTCACGCGCGGGGGCAGGAAGTCGATGAAAATAGCGTCGAGCCCGCGCCGGGACCACCGGCGTTACGTAGATCAATGAGAGCCGGATGCTCGGACGCGAACGTGTCTCTCAACGAAAATCTCGATGTCCGCCACGCCTCGCCAATCCTTTCGATCCTCTCCGCCTTTTCCGACTAATTGCCCTTGCCGTCAGCCGCTCGGGCTCGTTCCACCGTGACGCCGGGCAAGACTTTGACGAATTTCCCTGTCAGACGTGTCCCGCCGTTTCAGTTCCAACTGATGTTTCCTCCAAACGTTATTCGTTTTCAATTCTGTCGCGTCAAAGCGTGATTTTACCCGTTAAGAATTTAACGAGCAAAAGTTAACGGCTCTGTTCCATCGATTTTTATCATCGGTATCGCGTTATCGCTGAGAGCACGCGACACCGAGATGGGAATCGCGTTAGAATTATTATAATTTATTTATTTGTATCACGGATCACGAAGATCCCTTTCTCGTGTTCGTCGTGCTCGTCGGTAAGGATAAATATGAGAAAAAAAACAAACGAGCGGTACATCTTTGGCCCGGAGAGATTAAAACGATCACGTCACAAGCGATACGGAATAAACGCGTGAATCTGATAAACGGCTCGTAGGGGAGTCGGAAGCAGAGATTCGTTGACAACGATGAAACGATCTCTTCGCCTTCTTGTCTAACGTAGATGAATCTCGTGATCCGAAAATATGCGAAAACAAATTCTTATTTTTATGGAATTCTTTAACCGTGCTAATTTGCGCGGCGCCGTTCAGATTCATAGAGCGACGTCACTCGCGGTGGCAAGAGTCGATGATAGAGGGGCGGTGCCGCGCTTTGCGATGGCGTCTCCTTCGATTTGGTGTCGGATATCTTCCGAGCCGCCATTTTCCGGCTTCCCTCCTCTCCCCGTTGCCTCTTCCTCCCACGCCCTCCCCCTCCTTTATCCCTCGGGTGGCACCCTCCGCGTATCCTCTGGGACACCGGGGTGGCTCTCGCCGAAACGATACCGGGCCACGTCGACCTCTTCGTCTCCCGCTCCCTCTCGACACCCCCTTTGGGATTATCGAGGAAACTCGTTATCCGACAATACTTTCGGCCTGTTCCTCGAGTCATTCGTAGACTCGTTTCGCGTAATGATTTCACTTCATTCTTCCTTCTCGATTCGGTTACGAGGTTCAAGGATCGAGCTTCACCGTTACTAACCCCCGCACCGACCGAAAAGGGATCAAAAAGATTTCGAGGAAGAACACTGCGGCTTCGACGCTCTTCGTTCCGAGGCCCGTTCGCCTTTCGATATCACGCTCGTTACCCGACAATAAACAGCGGCAACATTCGCGAGAAGATAGGTTCGCGTAACGATCTCGCGATTCGCTCGGTTCGTCCGACGGAAATTTTCAGATTCGATTAAAAAAATTGACGGATTCGAATGGCTTCGCCGCGTTAACGAGTATTCGGTGTCAAAAGGAGGGGTTCGGGAGAAGCGCACGCTCGGTCTCGCTGTCAATGGAAGAACGAGAGACAGTCTTTCACCGGCAGAATTCGTACCTGGACGAAACGAAGGTATTCCCGGCTAGGGAAAGGCGGTACGAGAGGAGAAGAGACGCGAGCACGGAACACGGTAGCGTCATGGCAGGCGTCGTATTTCGTTGTACCGCGTTTAATTGCATTCCAAAATGGCTCTGTGCAAAATCGACCCGACGATCCTCCGTTTGTTCTCGCTCGAGCCCTTGAAACTCGTCGTCGCCGCGCCGCTGCGCCCGGCATCTTCAAACCCCGGGGCTGCGAATCCCGGATAAATTAAACCCGGAGCTCGCCGTGCCTCTCGTACACGTTTCAACGGCGACATTTCTCACTTCTGCGTTCCGCTGTCCGCGACTTCAAGTATCTATGGTTTCACCCGAAACGATCTCAACAAAGGGCGGCCCGAGAGCCGCTCGCGCATTCAACGCGATTCGAACGTCGTCGTAGACGACGCGTACCCGATCTCTGTTACCGGACTACGCGTTTTCGCCGCGGACGAAACGTCCACGATATCATTTTTAAAAATTAGACTGGCCGGCTTTTTCGGAAGTAACGTTATCGTCGACGACCAAACCGAAGGTAAATCGTATCGCTTGTCAGGTATTTATTCGGATCGATTCGAGGAGACTTCGATGATCTTTTCTCTCGAAATATTTTTCTTCGAGCGCACGCGCGGAGAACGAATCGTGCTAACTCGTATTAAATTCTT
>SHCU01000315.1:40535-52291 GCA_004307685.1 Ceratina australensis
TTTAAATCGACTCGCTTAAAGATATAGGAACCGCAACGAAATAAAAAATGTTGGAAACATTTTTATCGAGCAACAACGGTTCAACGCTCGAGTTATTGATTCAAAATTGTTTGAAATGCTAAAGCTGCTGTAAATTAACACGGTGTCGCTCTGTAACGACAAATACACCATTCGGAAATTATCTGGAAATTATTTCAGGATATAACGAACAGACGATATCTTGTATTCAGGTCAACTTAGGGAACCGGATACGGTGGGCCTTATCTATTCGTATATGTCTTTGAGATACAGGATTTCAGATCGAAAATAGACCCACGTTGCACAGGAATTTTATCGGGTTTTAAATGAAACAGAATTGGTATATTTTTATTAATAAAGCTATAACATTATGTAAAATAGCATCACAAAATAGTAATAGTTAATAAAACTTGTTATTGGGCGCGGCGCGCAAATAGTCACACCATGCCATATAGGTTAACGAATCGTACTTTTTAAAACACATATTTCCTCCAAATTTCGAGGTGGATCTAAAAATGTCCCACCATGCCGTGAAATACATCGAAAAGGTGGGACGCTTTTAATCTCACCATGCCCCAAAGAGATATGTATACGGTGTAAGTATGTACACTACGCATCTGTTTGGAAAGAAGTGCACACTCCTTTATTTTGATTCGGAGGAATCAAAGGGAATGGGTTGAACGAACGTGTTTCCCAGCGAGAGGCAAGCGAGATCGATGGAATCGTTCTTCAATCGCATCGTCACTAAAAATACACTCTGTACAGGCTAATATTAGACGCGAACGTACGTTCTTTGTCCTTAACGCGATCGAATGAAATTTAATTAAATTTTAAAAGAAACAATTAACGGTCATCGTTATCTACGAGAATATCGCGTGTATCGATTACAATTACGATGATACGAATAATTTTATAAACGGTGTCACCGATAAAAATCGCATAGTGCAACTGTTCGGCTTCGTAGCCTCGACGCGCTCGATCGAACGAGTCCTAGTCACGATACTTACGTACGTCGGAATTCGGAACAGAAATTGACACGGTTCCTTGCTCGCGTATCGAGAATCATCGCGTACGTATAATACTTTCCTACTCCGACCGTGAACTTCCTCGTCCCTCGACGGCCACGGCCGTATCATCTCATTCTTCCCGTACTTAAATCTGTATCTTGTCCCGTCCGTAATGATGAGTAACGCGTGCGTACCCGTGGATTTGCCTCGAGAATGCGTCTCTCTCAAAATCACTCAACTTTAACTAAAACATTGTTTGTTACGCGTAATAATAATGACATAAATGTATCTAGATGGCAAAATATGACAATTCCATTCTGTATATCGATTCGAACGACTCGTGGTATCTCGTAGTTTTGTAGAGGACCCGATTATCCTTCTCAGCCCGATCATTTATCCGAAAATAATTCGGTTCTTACGGTATAGGTTTTTTTGCGAAAGCGCTTCTATTCTTGATACATTGGTGGCAAGGACGTGGTTCGCCCACTTCGCATTGATTATACGGGTTTGGTGGATCGATAAATCGAAGGTTAAATCCGGAAGGCACGTGCACAGAAAATGATTACACCTACGAAAACAGTTCGATCCTTAACGCGGTACAAGGGTCTTTGCGACAGCTTTCTACTCGTCCAGTTTAGTTCGTTTAGTTTCGATTGTCGACTCGTGTCTCCTGTCGAGAAAACCGAGAAGAACAGCGTACACAGAATATTATCGCGTACCTACGCGGCGGACGCAATGGTTTCGAGTCAGAGCGAAATTAATAGCGGCGAAGTACCGCTTTGCCCGCGTTTAAATAGTTTCCGCGGTGCGATTCGCACTCGAAGAGAGATGTTCGCCGACGAGAAAATAAACACGAGGCGAATCGAAACCTTCCGCTGGAATGACGTTCGAGCCACGACGCTACGACGGTTCCCGCAGAGATCGCGTCATTCCAATTACGATGACCACTGCTCGTAAACTTCGTGGAAAAATGTTGATTCGGTTCGGATAGAGGCCGTGAGTCATTATGAATCGTGTTACGAGTACGTCGGAGTCGAATGTACGAGGACAGCGTCGACGAATCAGTCACGTTCCATAGACGCGGAAATCGTTTTGTTTCACGTATTTTCGGTCTCTGACAAACCGTTCATCGATCGCGGGAATCGACTTGTTCCTCGTTTTAAAATAAACTCGCTCCCGTTCCTTTGACGCTCGACGCTGTTCTCGCCGAGAGAGAGAGAGAGACGATTAACTGGGTCGCGTGTCTAGGTAGGCGCGTGCGAAAGGGACGACGCGTCAAGGATTCGTACGCAAAATCGATAATTCTGTTCCCCGCGTTCGCTCCTTCTCCCCGTTTTACTCGCCGAAGGGGTCGCTCTCTATTTAAAACGTCCACAGACTTCGGATCGCGAAACTTTCCGGCCATTGAACGCGACGACCTCGCTGCTCCGAACCCTTCTGGCATCTCGCGCGACAGATCGATCAAGTCTGATTCCGTCCGAGGGAACGCGTCCAAAACGTTTGTTGCTCGAACGTCCCGTAAATCGATGACAAGCGAATGAAAACGACTCCCGATAGAAAGGGAGAAAGTCGAGAGGCTCGGATGTCTTTCGATTCGTGTTTGTCTCGATGTCGTTAAAGACGGACAGGCGACCGGACCACCGATCTTTTTTTTCTCTTTCGAACACGAGGGACACCTCTGTGGGTGCAACGCGCGCGGGCCCATTTCACGAGTTGGGCTTCCGATGCGTTTCCATATTTCTCGACGATTTACTCGACGATCACAATTGTCCACGATGAAAATCTCCAAACTTATCGTGGCACGTGGCAATCGTGCGAACCGCGGAGCTAACCAGCGATCAACGCCCAAAGATTAACCGCGGTTTGAAACTTCGAAGCCGTATCGAGGTATTCGGAGCGATTAACTCTCGGCCGAGAGTAAAGCCGAGCAAAGAGGTTTAAGAGAACGCGTAAAAGCCGAGAACGAGTTCACCTTGACATTAAATTTTTAACCGCGAGCGCCCATCCTCGAGAGGGTCGTTTCGCGCATCTCGCGCGATGCATCCAGTCCCAAAGACAATTAATCTAATGGATTTGAAACTCTTTGCTCCTCCACCGTCTACACGTGTACGCGCGCGCATTTGAGTCCCCCCCCCTCCCCTCTCTCTTTCTTGCGCGCACGCGTACTTTCAAGCATATTCGTTGCACAACGAACGTATCTAGGCGCGGTGCGGTCTGTTTAATTTCTATTCAACCGACGTGGCACTCGATGCACGCAGAAATGCAAGCGCGTTTGCGATACGTGACTCGAGTGATCGCACGCGGTGAACAAAAGAGGAGTCCTAACTGCCGCCTACTGACCTCACGGCCGTCGCCGTTAAACGCCGCCGATATCGTCGATGCTCGCGTACATCGCTCGTATCCGTCAATGGCTACTACTGGAATCGGATTGTCAGTCAGCGTCCCCCGTCCCCCGTCCCCCACTGGTCACGCCGCGTGACTCGCGCGATATTTTACCATTCTACTCGCGCATCTCGGCATCCGAAGATGCCGATCCGGTAAACGGATTTCCCGGTTATTTGGTAGACCAGATGTTTTTACCAAAATTTCGAGTGACGAGATTTTAAATCTTCGGAGAGGAGACCGCGATCCGATGCGAGCACATACCCACGCGACATCCGTTTTGTATCTCGGACGCGTATTTCATTTAACCTAAAGTTAATCGCATCGACGCTCATGTTTCCGGACGTAACGAGACCACCGGACATTCGCCGAAACGAATGTTATTTCCTCGCCGTTGGGGTTATACCGCTCTCCCGATTGTTTACAGTTCTCAAGCAACGTTCTTACGCGTTCGTAGGCGCGTTGCAACACTCGATGTGTGCCAAGAGAACAAAACGTATTTTAAACCGCATAAATTTCAATAGAGAATCCTTGCGATAACCCTTTGGCGCGGATAGTAAATGGATGTGTTGGTAAGCGCGTGTAGCCACGGGACTACGAGGCATAACGAGGCAACGCGTGTGACGCGTACGTACGTGCATTTGCGTGTGAAAAAGTGAGACAGTACCAGAGCGCGCGCGCGAGAGAGAGAGAGAGGCTCGCGTGTCCTCGTTGCCCCGTCACTGTCGTTCCACGCTCAGTTAGCGAGAAACTCGCGATCGGGCAGCACGTTCGTTCGTTCCATTCTCTTCGTCTCACCGATCACTCTGATCGCGCGTTCTTCCTTTGTACGCTGTTCGATTCGGTCGCAACGTCGGCCGGTGCGTCCGCTCGATTTCGGTCGATCGTTCGTAGGACACGGAGCGGAAAACCACGTGGCACGCCGCGACGGCGCACCGCCTCCCGTTGCTCTTCTTTGCACCGGGTACGCGCGATCGCGTCGAGATCGGACTTTTCGCATCGTTCGTGCCTCGCACGGTGAGGCTGCGAAGGTCGGAACCAGTCGTTTCACCTCGCTCCAAGGTATATCACGCGTCGCGTGTTCCGTTCCCGTTTCAGTTTTTCTGCCAGTGAATATAATAAGCGCGCGTGGAAAGTGAACGCGTCGAGTAATCGGCAGCGATGATGACTCGTCGATCGCGCCGAGCGTAAACTTATTCGAGGAACGCCACCCGACTTCTCGATCGCGTCCCCGGGAAGTCCCTTCTGATTCGCTCGCAACGGTGCCGACAGATCGGAGCGTGTGGCGATGCGTTTAAGGCAGCGAGATTTCACCGACTAAATTCGTCGCGTACGTCCAACAGGTACATACACGGTGACGCGACGAATAACGGCTACCAGACTCTGACACCGATCATTTCGTTCTCGTTGCCACCCCGATACGACGTTTTCTCTCTTCACTTTTTCGAAATATCATCGTTTAAATAGTCAACGAGAGTCGGTCGTCGCTCGAATATAGCATCGTTTCTCTTCTAACCTCCGCGATGCCGTCTCGCGATAAACATCGATCGTCATCGTGATCTCCGACCTTCGTCGATACGCTTACTGCTCGTCGATCGCGAGGAAAATTTGCGACCCGATTCGTCGATCCAAGTTCATCGTAACGCGTCGCGCGCGGATAAACGCGTGACCCTAGTAACGTTCGGTGCGCGACGTCTCTGCATCGCGTATCGCTTCTCCGTTTGTTCGTGTGCCGATGCAACAGGTTTTCCCTATTGCTCGATACTATCGCTGGCCTGCCGCGACGAAGAGCCAACAAGGAAGGAACAAGGAGTTACTCTCTCACGGCGCGGAATCTAACCGAACCGGTCTTCTCCGAGCAGCGTTCTCCCCTAGAGAGTCGTCTCTTCGAAGGACTCGAGGTTTCGCTCGCGCGATTTACCCTTTCGGGTCCATCGGACTTTTCATTCCATCGGACCACTCGCTTCGCATCCACTTTAACCTAGTCGATAACCGCGTACATAGGCGCGAACCGAGATCACGCCTAGGCGCCAATGGCCAAAAGGTGCACAATTTTCGACGACGTATCGTTTATTCGTAACGAGGATGAGAACACGCGCGATTTCTATTCAGAGCACGTTATTCGAGCCGAAGGATCGCGAAAAGGGTGCCGTGTCGTTTCGATTCCGCGGGATTTAAGTGTTTCTACGATGATCGTTGAGGCGGCAACGAAACGAATAAAGAAAGCTCGGAACGCGGTGGAGCAACGTTGCGATTACGTAAACGTTCGCCGCGCAATAATCGCATGAAAGTCATTAACTGGTTAGGCTGGAGTAAGCTGGAAAACACCGCGATCACGAACCGACCGGACCTCGTGGTTGGCCGATGCGTCATACCGCGCGTATATTCGCGACGCGCGATCGACTCTCGATATCGCGTACTCTTTATTTTTCGCGGATTCTATCCCGCCGCGAGCGCGTAGAAAACCCGTCGTGCGTCCGATATATTTTATAAAACGAGAATTCATCTCCCAAGAGCCGGTGGTACGTACGATCGATGAGCGAAAGATAATCGCGGGTAGTGGGCCCGTATCGATTCACCCTGTATACGCCGCGTAGCTGGATCGCACAGGCCCGAGGTCGCGTACTTGTCCGTATATCGGAGAACCGGCCTAATTCGTTTAACTTAACGACATTAGGAAGTCGGCCGCGCGCACTTCTCTTCTCTCTTTCTAGCCGACTCCGCGCCCACTCTTATCCGACCGCGTCCCGCTCTCGAGCCCGTGGCCATCGTTCGCCACCGGGCGTCACAGTGTGTTGGCTGAGCAAAGGGTGCTCGCCGATCTGGATCTAGTCGCGGTTCCTTGTTTCCTTATCTCAGATCAGTGCGCTACATGGTGCTCGCGCGGTAGATAGAGGGCGTACAAGCAGTTTCGGCACTTTTGCTAAAAGTCTGAGAGGAAATATTTCGTTTCTTGAGAAACGTTAAGAGTCGCGAACGATATCGTTTCATCTACGCTGCACGCGTAAACGTATCCTCTTCTCTTGGGAGCGTACACGCGAATATACTTTCCATTTTCGGGGAAATAAAGTGCCGCGGCAACGTGAAAACGCAAAGAACCGTACGTCAAATATCTTTTCTCTGTGTCCGTGGGACAGGTGCGCGCGTACACGCGTACAAAGTTTGCTGGGATCGGAAAAGTAGAGATACCGAAGAAACGGGATCTCGTTTCTCGACGGAGTTCACAGAGTTCGTCGACTGGTAACGTCGTTTCGTCGTTTTCGATTCCCCGGCACGAGTGACCTCGTCGTTTCATCACCGGATGTCCTTTACGGTCGTTTGGACGATAGATCGATGAAACGAGCGACCGCGTTCGAGCGTTCGTAGCGTCGTAAGTCCGTTTCCTTTTGCCTCTAGACGATAAAACGGTCGTGCATCGAAGACGTATCCGCGTTCGTTCCTCCGTCAAGCTTGGATATTCGAGTATCAAATATCTGCGATCAGGAATCCAGGACGACAGCAGGTGGTGGTGACTCGTTCGAGTGGTTCGGAATCGTTGCGTTCCGAAAATTCATCGATCGAACGTATCGTGTAATCAGCGCGACGTAACTCGGGGATAACGCGGGGACGGAGCTTCGTCGGATCATCGAACGTTTTAATTTTACGTCACCGGCCGTTCGTCGAATCGGGACGTCGAGAGAGAGAGAGAGAGAGACGATTCTGATCGACGGAGAAACGCCGTCGCAATCTTCGAGTATAATTGCGTTTGCGAAAATTTCCATTATAGCTACGCGCGACGAGTAAATAAAAACACGAGGTTCCGCTCGAAGCCCTCTTCGTGGATCAACAATACGTTTCTCTCTCTCTCGCTCTACTCGTAGCTCTCTTTATCCGCTACGAGGTTCTAGAACGTCGATCGATCCAGGTGTAACTTGTCGATAATCAATAGCCTTTATGTTCTGATCGCTCGCCGCGAGTTTTACATCGAATAAACAGGATCCACTTTTACCGTGTTCACTCGTTCACATATCGATGAGAACGATGTCAATTTTGAGAGCGAAACGCGGACAGGAACGCGTCGTGTCCTTTAAAAATAATATTAAGTTGGCAACTTAATAATTGTGGATGGTGTCAGTTTCCTTAATAGCGAAATCCGCGATTATTTAGTCGCCAATTCGATAACGCGCGTTTCGACGATGATCCGTTCGTTTACGTCCTTATTTCTTTATCCTTCGTACTTTGTATCGATGCAGGTTCTCCGCGAGATCACCGGTTCTAGCCTGTTCGGAAGAAAGCGTGTGTTCCGAGCAGACCATTCTCAGCGCGATTAAACGCGATGGATTTTTTTTTTAAGACGCGAAACGAGATCTCGGGTATCACCTGCCGCGCCAAATCTGGCAGCACCTGCGTCCGGAACACAGATTCACCTGTCCCTCGGCGAACGCGATCGCGATATTGCCGTTTCGGTGACCCACGACTCACCGGGGGAAGATCGCCACTCAGATCGCTGAATCCCCCCTCGTTGACAGACCGCAGATTTCTGCGCAAAATTCGAGATTTATGATATCGATTTAAAAATTTGTTACGTTCCATCTAGAATGATACGTTCAGCTTTTAATATTCCGAACGGTCTTTAGAGCGATACGTAGCATTTATAAGCATTTATAATTTTTTGCTTCCTCCGTACACGTCGAATCGGCGGTCTGAAATTCTATTTATTTCTGGCTGTGGTTATTCAGAGGCAACAATCGACGACGATTCGCGAATTCAACGGTTTTGATAACGGCAAAACTAAACGAAAAATAATAACGAGTGAACGTCGGTGGATCGGTAGAAAATATAAACGATACGACATCCTGGAACAGTGATCGAAGCGGTGCGCGATCGAAACGGATCAAATGACGTCGACGGCAAAGTAATTCTGATCGATCGACGCATCGACGAGACACGATCGTCGGTTAAACCCGTGAAAAGTGTACGCGCCTCCACGATCGATAGTGCTGCTCGACGACGTTGAAACGTGTGCACCTGAGGAGTAAACTATAAATCCCTGAGATCGGGTTTCGACCGATCGTTAGCGCGTACAGATTAAAGGAAAAAACCGGCAGCCATCGCGCCGCAGGTGGACAGCGTGGCTGGCATGTTCGTGACGGAGACGGGTGGCCATAAGGTGGCACCTGCGCCCACGGCGAGAGCGAAAATGGTCGAGTACAAGACGATGAACGAGAACAGCGGTGAGCGCGAGCGCGGAGGCGGTGGAGGCGGTGGCGGCGGCGGTACTCATCTGGCCGCCACCGTGAAAAATACGGTGCGACGGTTGCTGCGTCGAACGAAAAGTCATCGGGACCCGCCGACGACGAACGCGATCACCCAGACGGGGAATCGCGCGAACAATCATCCGGCCGCCGTTGCCACCGTGAGGAACAAGACGAACAACAACGCGAACGATCCGTACGTCAGGAGGTCCCAACCGCCAACCTTGCCGCCTACGTTCGAGCAGCACTCGACTAGAAACAACGCGACCAGACGACACGCCAAGTTTCGAGTGAAGCTACAGGTAAGAGAACCGCGAAACGAACGAAAGATAATCGACGTTCATGTCCTCCCGTGATTCCTCGTTGGACCGACGAGTAACTCGATAGAGGCGGCGACCGTGACGAATGACAATTTCTTGGGTTATCGAGAAATATACAGTGTCGACTCGTATCCGCACGCGGAGTACTTGGACGAAATGTATCCTTATCAAAAATCGCTGCTGCCACGTACGCTCTTTCGAGTTTCAATATCGATACGCGCGATACATTTTCGGTCGACTACTGCCCGAGATCTCACGTTGATTTACGTGATCGTACGATGAAGAATTCGTTCTCTTTGTTCCCCGCGATGACGCTTCCGAGAACGCTCGGCGGTTACGCAACGAATTAACTACGAAAACGAAAAACGAATTAACGACGAAATCTCTCTTCTCCGTCGCGTAGTCGTCGCGAATTGATCTCGACGAGACACGAGACAACGGCGTGAGAAAAACTTGTGAGAGGCGGAGCTCGCGGTTGAAACGGCCTTCGAGCGGCGGAAGTTCGAACGAAACGAGCTCGAGCGGATCCTTCGCCGCGGATCTTTCGGCGATGATGTCCACTCGTTGTCAACGGTATAATTGGCTCCGGGCTTAATTGCTCTTCGAACGTTCGAGCGAAACGTCGAACCGAGTCGATCCGCTTGTTTAATTTCGTTTTATTCGTATTGATCGCGGAGACCAAAAATTGGAAACGTACAAACATTTCGATTCGCACGTAGAAACTTTTCTATCGGTTGCTCGCATAATTTTTTATTCTCAACTCTCGTTTGATGCTGCGCGTACTATCAACGATTTTCACTCGATTTCTCGATCGTTTCCACTTTCACCGTGTCGCGCTTACCGTTGCGATTTTTCTCCTCGAACTCGCAGGGAAGCGAGTGCGGCTAGGATCTGCGCGGAAGGAAACGTTGCTTCCGCTGTTAATAAAGAGGAACAAGTTTTACGAGTTGCGTGCAGATACGCAACAGATACGCGTAGAGAAAGAGATATTATCGATCACTTACGTGGTATACGAGAGTCTTCGAATTGTACTTTGAATTGTGTGCTTCGTGAAAAGAAAGAAAACGTACGGGGAAAGGTTCTGAACGATCAGACTTCGATCTCAATGAAATACGACGAGTATCAAGAACCAGTTAAAAATATCGGATACATATTTGAATCTTAAAACGCATATCTGTTGTCTCTCTCGTTGAACGATTCTTATTTAAATCGCATCGATTGTCATGCGCATATACCGGCGGAAACCAGTTGCATTTAGTTCGAACGCGAACCGCATTTGTGTCACGCTACATTCGCGCTTACTTACGGGTTGCCAGACCAAGTAAAGCGTAGATACGGAGGACACTGGGAATAAAGCCTGATTCTTGGCCTGTTCGCGACGTGGATTTCCCCGTCTCGCGAGGTGAAGCGAACTCTTTGTTCGACGGGACGGTAATTGGTTCGCTACCAGTGATCGAAGCCCGTTAAAAAAGAAGCAGACTCGCGGAACAACTGCGAACGGCACTCGAAGTGTCTGACATGCTGCTCGGCCCTATCTAATTTATCATAAGCGTCGCCGTCGTTCATCTTCTCGGAAAAGACGCGGCTACCCGCGGCCTTATCGGTCCGTTTGGATGTACCTATAATTCCGTCGATATCTCGTCCCACCATACGAATCGTAGCGAGGTGAAATCGCAAATGTATCGACTCGATACCTAGCCATCTGTTCACTGTACCCAGATGAAATCTGAAAGGAGAATCATAAAGCGGATCTTGTCAAAGAGCCAGTACCGTCTCGGATACGTAACGACAGGCTTATTCGTGAATTATTTTTCACCGAATAAAGATGATTGTTCTTTTGCTGGTTCCAGTAAAATCTCCTCTGTCGTTATCTGTACGCTGACGGTAACGGGATAACTACTCCATCGGTTTTCCTTTCACCGTTCAAGAATGTGCGCGCGAGCATCGAAGCCGATGTAATTATGACACGATGACACGCCTTCGCTGGCTGCGGGATGACGCGTCATCGCGCTCGGCTGGACATTCGACCGATGTAAAAGTTTCATTTCTCGTTTAAGCGAGCGCAAGAAAGTTGAATTTCTCCCCTGCTACGCGTACAGAGATGGGTGGAAAAGTTTGATTTCACATTTAAACGAATGTAAACGTTTAATCTCTGATTCAAGCGAAGCCTTCATCCGCGTCGATGCGTCCGTTAAAAAAGATGAATACCATCAGTTTTTTTTTCCTTAACGTGATCAGGTGGATCCTCGCGAAATAAACGCTTCGAGAATCTCTTCAAGTGATTTTCAATGGAACGAAAATATCTGTTCGCAAGGTAGTAAATATTCGCGTGATAGTCGCGTTCTTTTGTTCCGATTTAAGACCGATGAAGAAAGCAATTTACGTAAGTTCGATCGAACGTGCATGTATACACACAATACCGTGGAGATAGCGACGGCGATGGTTACGAAACTGTCGACCTTCGCGTATCGTGAACCCTGTTCGCGATTTTATCACGCCGCCGGGACAGCGGCAGAACGAATTTACGTGTTTGTTCGAGACGCACGCAAATAATGCCACGTTTAAACGCTTCGGATGCTACTACGTACCCGGCGCACTTACGTCGCTCAAACGAAGACGGGTGTAAACGTGTCGGTGCACCGTTTTACGTGCTCGTAAAAAAAAAACAGTGGGTTTGCCGATTGTTTGACATTTAGGTGCGTCGTTAAATATTTGTGGCACTCGTATTAATTCGGTGAAAAAAAAAGAAACGATTCCGAGTATCCCGCTTGTTGTCACTTCAATACTTCATCTTC
>SHCU01000315.1:98626-113891 GCA_004307685.1 Ceratina australensis
CGCGCATATATGCGTGCTCATGTTATACTAACTTCAACGCTTCTCGTTCTTCTCTGCTCATGTATTCCGACGAAGAGGAATCTTCCTCCGAGGATGCAGCTGCTAGCAATGCTTGTACGCCGCATCCAAGCATTATTATCAATCCCCAAACAAGCGAATCACGAGACATTTTCTTTCGTATTTTGCTACGCATATTTCCTTATGAACAGATGTCAAGACCTTCTGCTGCTGCCGCTGCTTGCACTCGTAACAACAGCGCACATTGTTCTTCATGTACTTTACTCGAATCACTTTATCAAATCATATCATACTATCGCTTATTGATGATAACAAAATATAATATTACATATAATACAGATGTATTAGAATACATGTACAAATCTCACACGTGTTTCTTTTCCAATACCATCGCCGCTAATTTATCATCTTTTTGTTTTCTGTAGCATCCCTTTATAATCGCCGTATCACCACTATAAATTTATTACACGTACACACATATGTGACCGCTTCACTACCGATGAAATAAGATTATACGCGTTCAATTATCCATATTTATGTGATAAACAGTTTTTGAACCGTTTGGTAATTAGAAAGTGATGAAAGACTTGCTCACGACTTGATTAGAAATACTTGATGATTGTTCCCGTAATGATAACGATGATGTGTCTCTGAAATATGACTCTCAAATACCAAGTACGTATGTATGTACATATAATGTACCAGTGAGCAAGTGCTTTTCAAATCAGGATACATGTATGATACAAAGAAAGATAAAAATTGACGAGAATAACAGCTGATCGCGTATCATCTCATCAAGGCTAAATGCGACGATGTGTAACCACTGTCACTGTCATCACTTTATTTGACTGTTACTGATTAAAAACGGTCGAAGATATTTTCCATCTCGAACTTGAACATGCTTAACGCACCAATTTATAGGTTACGCACCATATGTTTCTCATCCAGTGTACACTTGTGTCACTTCCGAATCATACGAAATCTTTCCACTAATAATAGTTTTAAAAACAAACATCTGTCAAAATCCAATAATCTCCAATATACGCTATATGTTATACAACAGTCATAATTTGCACAACTAGAAGATAAAATATATAAGTATTTTTTCCATCCATAAATCTTCTCGGGAGGCGGAGTGCAATCGAAGATGATATTCAAGTCACGTGACTGTTAGCTGGAGCCAACTCAAATCGTATCGAAGTAACGTATGAATTTTTCAATTGAAATCACAATAATATATATATATATATATATATACCATGCTTGACTAAGCAAAATTCTCCTGATCCTCCTTGATCGAAAGATCGATCGAAAAAAAACGATTATTTCATTCTTATAGCACAGCCGACTTCAGGCCTAGCCACGCTGAGAAAAAAACAGCAGCACACATTTTGTGTAGCGGTTGTATAGGCATAGACGAATGTGTGTGTACGACCTGAAGTTAGCTGTAAGTCTCCAAGCAATCATGTTATGATAATTTCTAATGTTTCTAATTCTCCATGTTATCCTTACTTGTTTTTTGGACACGACCTGAAACGGCCAACGTATTTGTAATATCAAGTGAAGTAAAGAAAAGTATCCTTTAAATAAGTCTCATTTATTTCCATTGAACTAATCAGAGTTTAGCGCGTGGCATCAGGCACATTGTACCCTAAAAAAATGTGCCTTGCCACTAGAGGCGCTAGTGAAACCAGGCACATTCCCTTTTCATCTCTGCTATGACTTGTCCGCTCCTATCTGTGCGTTATACCAACGCTTTGATTGGTCCGTTTTTTTCGTTAATAACTCGGTAACGAAGCCTCGTTTTGTATTTTGTAAAAGAAAATTGTTGTTTAGAATGCTATTCTCATTCTGCTGTTTCCGGGATTAACACTCTATCTCGGAATACCCTGTATAGCTAGACGAAATATGAAACACCAAAAACCAGAGCGTGAGCATTCTCATTTCCAGGTTGTTGCAAGTTGCAGTTGCAAGCAGTTGTTGTGTTACATGTCAAATTCAAAGCTACATAAAAGCATGTTTTAAGTCACAAGTAAGTTAACCTAAGTGCAGTGTGAATGTAGTAAGAACCGGCATCAAAAGTAACGTACATACAATGAACTTCTCTCTAAATAGAGATATAATCGGTTCAAAATCATAATTGTTTTTAAATTGTTATAATCGACAGACAGCGATCGAACGTGATATTGATAAGGAAAAGAAAAACAACAAGATGAAACTTCTAACTCATAATATGTTGACTTCAAAATGTCTGAAAGGAGTAACTGTTGGATATCCTCTCGAAATTGTTGTAAGTTCTATTTTACATGTTATTTGTATTTGCATTGAGATTAATTTTAATGATAATCAAATGAAGTTGAATTGAGTTGTTTCACGAATAAAAAAAGAACATTCTCTTTTTCATTCCGCGCACGCACGCACGCACGCATGCACACAGGCCAAGGATATCAAAGTGTCAGAGGTAGACTTTAATTCAGAATTTATTGCAAGGATAATTCCTAAACTTGATTGGGCTACTCTTTGGAAAGCTGCGGAAAGTGTAAGTTTCCGTTTGAGAGATTAAATCTATATATGTATGTGGTTTAATTGTTGTGTCATTTGTTCGCGTTTACTATGTCTTGCTATAAATTAATGCAGATAGGGCATGCCGGAGAATTACCGCAGACATTGATTCAAGATTTTGAAACGAACGAAGAATTTTTGAAGAAAGTGCATCACGTATTACTCGAAGTGGAAGTCATCAATGGAGATTTACTGTGTCCAGAATCTGGTAGAAAATTTCCCATTAATGACGGTATACCAAATATGCTGTTGAACGAAGATGAAGTTTAAATTGAATTTACATCGCTATGATGTAAACAATTCAAATGGACATAACAGCTAAAGATAAAACCTTTATTTCTTTTAAGTTTAATAAATCATATATTTATGTGGATCAAGTAACATTAAATTTTTATTATACGCGTAAGTTCAGTGTATATTCTCATTGCGTTACAAGTAGCAACAGTAGCGGTAGTAATATTAACTGTACTAGTAGTATGAGGCAACAGAATGTACTAATTCCAATTAATTGATCGCTTATGTCAATCGTATTATAATATGTTACATAGACGCGCACGCATCGATAAGAATTTCTTGCGTGTTACGAATTGACATCTTAAATTTTTGCATAGAGAATAAAGTAACGTGTATTTCGTGGTCCTGTGGTTAATATTATGTATATAAACACTAACATCAATATCAAATAAATACTAGTACCAGTGCATAATGCATAAAATATTGCTTATGCATTATCATCTTTATTCATTGTACAGATATGTATAGTAGATACAATATGAAACATAACTTTCACACCGGCATAATATTCAGTTTATAATATCCGCGTGTACGTCATATTGCTAATCATACTGATTGTTTTAATTCAGCTTTAAATGTACCTATCTGTTTATCTGCTTAAGTTTGAGAAGGATCTAGGACGAAATCCTTACCCATATTTAAATACGATTTTTCATATTATTATAGCGCACCTACTATACGTGTTAGACATGAAAATAATTCTGAAAGTATCCGAATATCTATGTACGGATCCGTACACGTGTATATATTCACATGTGTACGTTGCATCTATTACGAAAAATAGTTTGCTTCTGCAAATGAAGTAGCGGGTGTAATGCCTACATATACGCGTAAATAAGTAAGTACACGTATGAGAAAAATTGCGTGGAACTTGATTAATCTTAATCGCGTGAAACAGATTTAATTAGATTTAATATTATTGTTCGCATACGTACAGCAAACAATCTTGTGGCATCAACGCAACAAAAACCTGTAGTAAATCTCACGTATGATAAAATACATTTATTCGTTACAATTAAAGATGGCACAGTTTACCAACATTTATCGCGCGACAGTCTCCTATAATCCATCGATATACGTAACGTAAATGAAGATTCATATGTACATACATGTAATTGAAAAAGAAATCGAAAAAGAAAAAGGGCGCGGTACATCGCGCACACATCGAATTACATATCAATGCTTATTGCGAATGTAGAATATAGAATATACCATATGCATTTGCATTTATACTTTGGATGGAAACAATCAGATTTTGTTTGGCATTTTGAATTGTTTGCTAACTCACTACGATACGCTAAGTAATTAGTTAGTCACCCCGCTTTGTCGTACGTACATCCACGCACACGCGCGCTCATATACAATTTTAAACTTTACTTGACATACAATACAATAGTTGAACAATTGGTACTTGTTATTTATTTAAAACAGAGAATGCTTTTCATGCTAAAACATTAAATGTACCGTGTAATACTATATCGATACAGCTTATCGGAGAATTCGTTCATCATCATCCCATTTAATATTACTTCTCCGCAAATGTGGCAATGTACTCAAAATATAGTCAAAATAGATTATTTTATCCCTTCTAGTTTCTTTATCAAGCTTATCAAGTCAAAAAGCTATAAAAATAGCTCTCAACTAATATGTTCATCATCAGCCACAGCCCGTCTGTTTATTAACTTTTTATTCACATATTAGATTTTCTCAAAGGCAGGATCAGTGTTTGAGTAAGTGTAAGTATCGGTGAATCAAGCTATGAAAATACTTCTGTACATCGATTTTTAAACTATACCGTATATAAAGATTTTGTTCTTGTTTAGTTTTGTTATTAAAAATTCTATTTGTCGATCGGTTATGGCCCTATAATAGTATGTATAATCATAAATTCTTATCATCTTGCATCATCGATCATCGTAGATATGCAAATTTGTATTCGATACTTGCATTTCTTTTTCTGCTGATATCGCGTGATACCGATGAAAAAGTTTTAAATGTGTGTATATATATATGTTATACATATGGTATAGAAAACTAACACTTTTTCAGATATTTGTCACGCAATTAAGTAAACATTTTGCATCTCGGATTTCAAACTACATAATATCATCAGTAGGGTAGAACGTTCACGAATGACCTTACTATTAGCAAATCAAAACTTAGTCACGGACATCAAGATAAACAATATTTCAAGATTCCTGTCATTTGATCTTGATTCTGATCAATTTCGACATTTAAATGCAAATTACAACACTGCTTAAATTTAAATTCAAGTTCACTATAAATATATATGCTATGTACGACAGTTTATAATTAAAGTGATATCAATACCATAAATTCTGTTTAGCATAGAATTAATTAGTTACGCTATTATGAATCCACAGGGATTGATAGTTTTCATTTATTATTTGCGTATTTGAGTCGCAAAGCGATCAGAATTTTCACGTTTACAAATGAGATAAATTTCAAATGCGAATCGTGTTCAAATGGGCAGTGCCCAAAAACAAACGAATGGACATCGGAGTTTAATCTATCCTCAAATCATCTAGTGATCATTTAAAAACTTGGTCACAATTATGTACACACTAATTCAAATTGACACGATATGTCATGCGAGTGGAAGCATTATGATTTTTTCTTTCCTTTTTCATATTGATAATGCATTCTTGGCTTCTTTTCTCAAAATTATTTCTCAACTATGTATTAAAATTAAATTTGAACACTTCCCCCCCCCCCACACACACGCACATACATTTCTTTTACCACACATACCTTGTTCACCATCGCAGCCACCAACACCATTGTCCCCTTCACTGGTTATCTTTGGCGCATAGCGATTAACATCATATTGCGATGAACAGAAAAAATAAAATTTTTAATCGATAACGAAATAAATAAATATAAATATAGCCTCAATAGGAGGTAATGTACAGAACGTAATGAACAAAATATAAAATCTAACAATAATTGTCATGTCTAACTACAATCTACAAAACATAAAAAAATACACGGACTTCAAGAAATTAACTTTTATCATCTACTTTTCAGGAAGCTCGGTGTAACAGTATATAAAAATTAAGTGAGCACATAAACATGAGCAGACAAATATGTATGATCTCTCAAACATTTCCGATTGAAAAATTAAGTTTAGAACGTGAAAACGTAACAGACTGTGTACGTTAAGAACATTTAAATAAGTTTGCACCGATGAATCAGCAAGCATAAAAATTGAGAAAAAAACAATTGCACATATCTCATTTACAACGAGTTGTCTCGTTATTCGCGACAACGACATTTCGCTGGGAATAGATAGAACCTTGAGCCAATTCCCTCAATGGACCTTTTCTTAATTCTGGATCAGGCCCCTTGGCGACATAATAATCTTTAGTAAGATAAAGTAAACTCGGATCGTGTCCATTCGCTAGCGTCGTGTTATTTCGTCCTGTACCTTTGATCAGTAAATTTGAGTCTGGTCCTGACCATGGTGCATAATCTGGTCTGTAAAAAGTTTTGTGACAACAATTTCATTTCCAAATGTACAATAGATAAGTTACGAAGATGATGATAATAATAAGAATATAATAAAAAATAATAAAAGAAATAATGTACGGACGATGTTAAGTAATTATAAACACGACTCACAGAAGCAAATCGTTATTTGCTCCTTTGGATAGATCAGGATTCGGTCCGATCGGTTTCGTTAAATACGGAGATTTATATTCATTATCTTCCGTAGTGCTAGTTCCTCGAGAGATTCTATAAAAAAGACAAAACGAAAAAAGATCATTAATTTATCTTTACGCGTACGCGTGAAATAGCAATTGTCACGAATAACAACAAAATGTAACACGGGTCTGTCCTATCTCTATTTTTAACTTACTTTGGTATTTCCAACTTATTCTTAGATCGCTTAGATTTCTCTCCATCTACGTCCTTCACCGTCATCTTTTTAATTGGTGAGGCAGTTAATTTAACAGCTTCGGTAGTTACTGCCGGTGGACTATCTTTCTTGTCATCGCTTCTACTACTACATAATGATCATCATATATATACATTACACATTATATTTAAGTAAAATGTTTTAGTTCCACAAATAGCTATAAAAGACATCATTCGATACGATTTAACAACAACAACAACAAAATACGTTACCACCTTTGACTACTCGATGTACACAACAAAGGTCTCCTGGCTTCTTCTGTAACCATAATATCTAATATATGTATCGCTCTTTCCTCGTCATAATCAACGCTGTCCATAGCAAGCATTATTACCCTTTCCGGTACGGATTTATATTTTTCCATCAAACGCGCTTTCACTGAAACAAAATAATACATAGTAGTATGGTACATGGTAATTTTGAAAGATCATCATTGAATCATCGTTTGGTGTCTATGCGCGCGGATATCAACAGAGCACGCGCGTAATACGAAGATCGGACAATCGTGATGCAAAATGAAATTGTCACCGGTGGAAATATCAAATGAAAATATATAAAAAGCTATGTATCAGATGGCGGATGACGATGTCCTACGCGTGTACCTACTTTTATTTTTCTCTTCTAAACTTTTCATACGTGGCGGGGGTGTAGGAGCAGCGGATTGTTCACGCTTTATCTGAGTGGAAACGGAAATGTTAATAAATATATAATAAAATAGAGAAAATATATGATTGCAAATGCATTATACAATTGAAATTTCTTAATTACTTGCTGTTGCTGCTCCTCCTTCCACCTCTGCTGCTGTGACTTCGGAGCTGTAGGATTTCGTTTTTCGTAACCGAGATCAATCAATTTTTCCGAGGCTTTTTGAACATTGTTATCGCTTTGCTCCAAAATATCAAGTAACATGGTTTCTTCTACTTTTGGAAATACATTTTTCAGGTACCTGTACAGATACAGATTTTTGTAATATATCGCACTTGTTGTAATTATTTGCAGATACGCATTACGGTATGCAACGCGACACGCTGATAAAATAAATAAAAACAGACAGTCTACAGAATACAATTAAATGCCGACAATTACAATTGTGCAGCCGACAATTCAATGAACTCTAGAATAAAAAAATAAGTACAATGCGAATAATTCAATCATCAGGGTAAACAGTATAAAGGGTACAAATTACGTTACATAGAGGGGGGGATTAGTAACGGGAAATTCACGTAAATTCCCACTACGATTATTGTTATACTTGACTCGAATGTGACATTCACGCGTGATATCGATAATCGTGTACTTGACTAGTACGTAAATGTACTTATATCAATAGTAGCGGTCGTTTCGCAAACAAAATATGGTACATAGATATATTATAATGGATTACACAGTACACATGCACATATTGCCATGCTTAAATGTATTTTGTTTAATAAATGAGTTTTCTACCACATGTCATAGACGTTTCTGATCGTAAAATCCGTCAAACCCCTAAGTTGCTTTAAAAATTTGATTTTTAATTTTATACTGAACCGGATCAGGGATTTGTGCAATTTTTATGAAATAATAACTTTCCCGATTTCACTATGAACCGTTTCATTAAACCAGGAAACTCATTTATTAACATTATCATTATTATTACTACTACTACTACTACTACTACTACTATTACTACTACTACTACTACTATTATTATTATTATTACTACTACTACTACTATTATTATTATTATTATCATCATCATCATCATCATCATTATTATTACTATGTGATTATCATCTCATACACTCTGATTATCATGTAAATAAAGTACAGCTGGGATATAAATGCTAAATAAACATTGTGTGTAGGATAGTGAAAATGAAATGAAAAAGATACTTTGGTGGGATAAATCCAAGTAATGTGAAACCAACCTATCTCTATGAACTGTGAATCGTGTACATATTACTTTATCCACAACACGTGTGACGTGCATGTATGTAGTGATATGGATGTATTTAAACAGGAACAAAACTGGAACCAAATACAAATTTCAAGTGACATCGTCTCGTGTATAAAAAAAATAAATGTTGTAAACAAAGAACGCACGAAACAGAAATAATTGTATAAAAAAAGAAAGTGTACAAAATTTGACAACCTTCGGATGCTTTTTAAAGTTATTCGATATTAACACTTTGTAATAATTAGTCTGTGCAAAATATAAATTCCTACAGAATATTATTACAGTTCATTTTCTACATGAGACCACGTTCAACGTTATCATGTTGATCAATTCTAAAAACCAGTACCCGTAAAATTTTATATGAAAATTTTCAATGTCTTAAAATACATGTACGTATTAACGATATATACAGATATATTGAAACGTGAAACCAAGTAATGGGTTACGTAAATGGAAAAAGTCAAGAAGTTCTTCGACCGCATAAATCGTCTGCACTTTACACTACGCTAATTCATGCTACTACCACATTGGGTATGATGAATATAAATAAATACATCAGACATTCATAATAAATCAACATATATCAACGTGTTCTATATCTCACTATCAGATATACTTGACGGAGCTATCGCGTAAGGTACAATATTAACGACTAGCATCCACATGTGGGTGTATGAAATTGAAATCGTAAGTAAATATATGTATAGGGAAGAAGAACCTAAGTTTCATTTTTGGGGAATGTGGGGCTGGCCGGGCCCCACGAGGTGGACTCAATGTCAGAGCTGCGTGTATAGCGTGAGTTGGTAATCGCCATCTCGGTATCGCATAGTTTGAATGCACTCCAATTGGCGTGCATGGTCCTGGAGCACAAAGAGGATTCTTTTCCACTTGTAGAGCGCTGACAACCAAAGCTGCTCTGTTATGGTATCTGAAAGACACCCAGCTACCACCTTAACGCTATACGATCATAACTCACATTTAGCGCCAACAAAACTCATTGAACACAGACAAACTGACAGAACCGAATCGTGTAGTCGGCATAAGTTTAACTTCATACACGTAAGTGAACACTCTGATATCTCTCTGATGCGTCAACAATAATGTACGATTTGGGTTCGTAAGAGAATTCACGTACAAATTAAAATTGATATTGGTATAAGATGTAAAGGCGCGATGTAAAGATTAGTCGGATTCCACTTTGTACTAATCGATATAGATATATGAAAAATATATGTGGACACACATACATTTAATTTCAGAAGAAAAACTTACTTTTTCAGAAGAAGTCGAATATGAGTATCGGAAACCGTTGGGAACATAGCATTGATCTTGGCAACTTGTAATTCAGAATCTGTGTTTTGCATCAAGCTCGTTTCCATCCCATTTCTTACCGGAGTCGGAGATCCTAGAGTCATATCCCCGAGCCTATTAGTCATTGCACTGACTGATTTTAACGACAGCGGCGTTTTCAGATCCTGCATACAGGAATGTTTTTAATTAACGTCACATCAAGTTCATCGTTATAGGATTCATTTTACGTAACTACTATTCTTAATACACGTTACATTATTATTATTATTATTATTATTATTACAGTCGATATGTACAGAATAGTATTGAAACATTTAGTACAAATATTTTATATATACACGTATATGATATAAGTAAAGTATCAAAAAATTTCACGTACACATCGTATAAGTGTACCTAGACTACCTACCTGTATACTAGGAGGCAAAAATGCAAGTTGTGGATTATTGTGATAAGGGGACAGTGTCGGATAAATTTGCGGAGCTTTGTGAGCTCCGGTATAACCTAAATGTCCACCACCGCCACCACCTCCGTTTCCCATAGTCTTTTTTCATTTCGATGTAGATTGTTATTTGTTTTATCCAAACGCAGCATGTGTATATGACAAGAGAATACATACATATACGGTTGTATGTAGGAAGTGCAGCTACGTATACAGCTTGATACATGCACGAGTGCAATTTTGCAAAAACACTCAGATTGTATAATATATTATTTTCCACAAAGAAACGAGCGCGTTAACGCGCGTGGTAATCACGTGATAATTAAGCACGGTTAACATTTAATACCAAGGTTTTGGCAATGTGACTTGGCCAAAGGTTTATCCACTATCACGAGCATGGACAAATAGTACTGACCTGCAACGGTATATCTTGGGAAGCAGTGATAGTCGTAGCAGTAGAACTCAGTGCCATTGAATTTTGCGATTGTATATACTGAGAATACTGCCAATATCTTACTCTCGGATCTTCCCATGTCGTTGTGCGATTAAAATGATTTATAAAGTATCTGAAAAATGTTTTCCCACGTTAAAATATTAATTATACGCATTATTGCCCGTTGTCGCGTCGTTATTTCTCGTCTCTTCTTAATTTCGTTGTGATCGACAACGTTCATGCAAATTGAATCGAGTTCATAAACGATTATACGTTTGATAAGATAAAGATAACGCAGCAGTATCGATTTTTAATAACTGTCGTTTCATTCGAGAAACCAAACGCGCGACAGATAGACTCCTCGATGTCGTCGTAGCCGTAGTGCGACGTACGACGATAATCATTTTTAAGTAAATAAATATTCTGACGAGCAATATTTGTAGCTGGCAGAACGCTAAATGAGTTTTATCAAAATTTACATACGGACGACCACTTCTAATGTCATATCTGCATTCCCAACCGGGTGGCAATTGAATCCTGTCACTTTCTTCAGCCATCTTTAGCTTCGTATTTTGTGATAACTACCACCACCGCCATCACCTGCCACCTGCCATTACATCACTACCACTACCGCAGTACCGCTTTCACTACAAGCACGTAACTATGTATGGATACGTTTACAAGTACAGGATTCAAATTAAATTTTTCAAATCCAAATTATGCGGTCACGTTATTACGCGATACTAATTGTAAGCAATAGTTCCACGCATATGTATTATTTGTTTGCAGCATACATACATACATTTGCATTTATTTATATTACATCTGATACAATATAAGGTATTAAATTTTAGAATATCGTGTCAAGATGGTAATTTTGTTAATAATTATTATAATTTAAAATCAAACATCAATCGAGCAACACTTATTACCACATTCTATTACTTTATTACTTGCGATTTTTACATGTGTTTTTTTAACATGATTCAGAGAATAAAATGTGCGCGAAACACAGCGTTCAACGCGTAATAAATTATATAATAAATAATGTATGATATCGAACAATGTACAACTCGCATCGTTTGATCTTATCATAAATGAAAATGGTTTAAAGTATTTCTGTGTTAACAGATGGCAATAAGATAAATAACATAGCACATTTATATGCGTATTAAAATTCTTTCTGGTAAAAAATAAACATTTTTCAAGTTTTTATTTTTACATATTTTAACACTGAAGCTTTTTATTTGTTTACTCGTATAATACTAGATGCAAATTATCATGGCTATGTTAGGCCTTTTTTTTTTTAACGTAATCTTGATACATATTATATATCATTCCTAATGCTATAAAACCTAACGCTGTCCCTTGAGCCGCAACTCTTAATTGCATAAGAAATACCGAAGGTTTTACTTTACTCGTTTTCCACTTGGAAGCGCCGTACGCGCATACACCCGTTAAGCCCAATAGACCTGCATGAAAAAAATTATATATTTCACACAAGGGAATTATTACTATTCTTATTATACTTTGGATTTTCATATCATTCGCATCATTCACACAGAAATAAGTTATGTAGCTAAAATATAGCCTGTGATCTAGGTTCTGATATTTATCGATGACAAGTATTATACCAGCTACAAGGAATGGTTTGTCTTCTACAAACTGTAAGGATCTTTCTCCGAGCGGTCGTTCCGCATGTTCCATCGTTTGTTTGATAGCCTCCTCCGGAATATATATCGTCGATGTGTCTTTCCAGGTATCACGCTCCATAATGTTTACCTGCACGCAAACGTACACATTAGTTATTAATATGTTATTCAAAATTTTGTTTTCATGTGATTATTAGTTGTTGGTAATGTATCATGATCGAGTGATAAAAACAAAGCCATATTTTGAGCATCTCGATATTAATCATTCAGGAAATCATTCAGGTATCACAAGCTTAAGAATATTTTTTTCTTTCTTTACTATAAAGAATCGCATGAAATCGAACAGTAACAAAAGAAGATATTTACACACTGGTAATAAATAACCTTGATAATTAACCTTGCACGTGTCTATTACATCACAAGTATTTCATCATTAAAAGCTGCTCAAAAAATGATTTAAGCAAGTCCATCGTATCACCACAGAAGATAACTGCTCGCTCGCACTCGCCATTGTAATCAATATATTTTTTGTTTTTCGTTCATCGTCATCTTTATACCTTATCATTGATTTTCGTTCATAGCACTAGGTTGTGTATGACCATATTATATATTACTTTATTGGCATTATCTTATGCAACTCGTGAACAAAATATGCGGAGTGCACGCAATTCACGAAGCCATCTAAATAATAATAGCTTCTAGCTATAATAATATCGGAATAGAAATTATTGAAATCAAACGGTATAAACGATATACACATAAGTACAATCGGATTAAATGTGATAATCTAAATCACATCTTACACTCTTATGTATGAACATTAAGGTAAGGTTATAAGAATGTTAACCGTTCAGGAGGTATGGTAATAAAGTGCATGATTTGTTCGAATTTGTTCGAATCACAAATTATTTATTTCTTAATGATAAAACTTATATATAAGAACTACACTTAGCGCGGTAGTCGGTGCTACGACGAATTTATTAACAATATTTTATACGATCAGGAAGTACATTTTGAAGATAACAGCCACGTGCACGTTTACACAGGAATTTAATACATTCTGCACATTTATGCGAATTATTTATTACCACATTCTATTAGTGTTAATTTTTTATTTCAGTTATTATAAGTGGTAAAGAACAAATAAGTGTGTTTACCTTCTGTGTCTGAGCAAGGCACAAAACTTATCAGTATGATTATGTCGTATGATTAGTCAAGTATCCGCACTTTTTTATAACATGATCTTCTTCCTCTTGTCCTCGACGTAATACTGTATGTAGAATATTTTATATTCTCGCAATCTTGTTGAACCTCGCGAGACAAGGCGCCGACGGCGCACGTGCAATGCGAGTGGACAATGTAGGCACGTCAGAGATCTGCTGATCTGGAAACGGGCTGTCACGGCGGAGCGCAGCGCGCATGAATCTCAGACCGGTACGCAACAGCATCTCCTAGTCTGGTGTGCGATCACGATTGAATTTTGAGAGACAATAACAATTTATTGGATTCTAACCAAACGCACAATCAACGCGCACCATCTATGATTCAACAGAGAAGCGCCACAATCGAACTATAATTATACGCTTGCGTCCAATTGAAATCGTAAAAAAATCGTAATTCACGCGTTGAAATTGATAAGATTTATGTTCTCGTTTCCATATTAAAAAAAAGAAATGAAATTTACAGCTGGGAATTTAAGAAAGAAATTAAAATTTGCCGTTAATAGTCCGAGAGATCCTAAAAAATTCTGGTCTGGCCTCGTGTGCGTATGGCAGAATCCTTTGAATGAGAATTGAAGTTACCGTCAAAAATCTGACCGCGATGCTGCTTAAAAAAAATGTAAACATCATGTAATGATTCGCCAAGTATTAATCCTGCATCCAGTATTGGAAATAAGGGCAAAAATGTATTATTCCTCTTGGATTTTGTCCCCCTAGGGGAAACTCGCACAAGCAAGAGCTGCTACGATTCGCTTACGTGCGCTTAGGCGGCAGCTAACTTCAGGTTGAACACACACACACGCGCGCGCACACCCACTCAAAAAGAAAAGCCAGAACGATCAAGAAATACCAAATGCTCCTGATCCACCTACGTAAAAAACATCCGACCGTTTATTTTATTAAATCCTAATCAAGCTCACAGAGTGCTGATAGCTTCGCGGGTGGAATTCACGAAGGTGTACCTGCAAAACCTAATACCGACACCGCCTCACACTCCTCTTTAATTATCGTCTAGGTAGAACCTGAAAGTAAATGGAAGAACGAATCAATGAATTAATTGACTTCTCGTTTCTAATTTACTATGTTCGCGAATTAAGATAGTCAGAGCCGTCCATCACGTTTCTCTCTCCGCGCGTGTGTATGTGTGTAACCGTGAGCGTAAAGGTGGCGTGCGGCTAGTCAATGTGTAAGTGTACAATGCGGCCAAGCGTACTCTCTCCGACTGTATGTATCTCCGAATTATTTTCCATGCTCCTAAACTACGAAATCTTGTTTTTTAAGTCATAAACGAGATTATTTCTAGTTGCCGGTCTTATATGTGCGTTTACCGCTTACTTTTGTCTGAGAATCTTAGACACACTGTACAGATTCGGACAATTATTCTGAACTCACTACTGCTTACGTGTGAGTTCCTTAGCGGAACAATATTCAAAAGTAATTAAAACTGTTCTTAT
>SHCU01000316.1:9908-26333 GCA_004307685.1 Ceratina australensis
TCAGGTCCCCATTTAACGAGTTCAGAGCCGTCTGGACCTTACGACAATAAGGAAAATTGTTGTCCATTGCTTGTCTATACAATGAGATCTAAGTTGATATCGTTTACAATAAATGTTAATAAATCTTATATTTTTTCCTTTAGCAAATCTCCCCGTCCTCGAATAACTACTTAAAATCATTGACCACCCATATCAGCCGAAAGATTCTCTATGAAGAAGACCCGGGTTGATATCGGCTCCTTCGGAAACCGATCTGAGATCACACAATGATGATTTTACTTTCTAAGCAGTTGTTTCTGATTCGGAACATTTCATCCGAAATCCTATTAACAATTTCATTCGCAGGAATCGTTTTTATTCGCATCCTTTATTCTTAACCCGTTGATAAATCCCCTGGAAGATCCCCCTTAAATACAACCTATACAAAACAAGAATTGGAAGGCTGAACGGTGTTCCTTTCAGCGTTGATCTGGCCACCGTCAAAATCCGCGGATCTCCCGTCCGGGTATCACAATAGACACTTGAATCCGAGCGTACCTTTTGCTCCAGCTCCTTATAGTGAGCCTCGGTCATCGTTGGATTTAACGGATATCCGTTGACCGATCTGGCGCAGCGAATCCTAGTCGAGAGCACGAATTCCCCCTCGGGATCTAAATCGCCGAGCTCCTCAGCCGAACCTGGCCAATCGTACATAATGTACCTTCATTAGTAACGTAACCATTCTCTACGTTCTCAGAAATATTCTTCGGAAATAAATAATTAAATAAAATGTCTGTATAAATGGGAATCGTGGAACCGACCCCAGTCCAGGTCCGGATGGACATCGTTAGACGTGAAATTCATATGGTACTCCTCGATGATAGGGTCGAACAGTCCAGCGAAAACGTCGTACGCATGTTGATCAGGGGCATATATCCCAACGTTCGAATCAGGGTTCTTGAATCCCGATTGTACCACGTCCATCAGAGTAGAATTTGCGTTCGTCACCCGTACCTTCAGGGTATCGAACACCTGCCGCGTTAGATGTTTCTTCAGCAACGACTTGCTTTCGACGTTAGCGTATTCCGCGTAAGCATTCTCAAGTGCTTTGACGCGTTCGTCCTCCGGGCTCATGAAGCCTGGCATCAGCTTCTTCTCGCAGGCGCACAGCCGTTTGTCGCACATTTTCCCAGATATTTTTTTCTAATAGTAAGCGTTCGTATTTATTGTGTCAAATATTGAGAACATTTAATTAATAAATAATATACCTATACTTTTATAATAATATACGTATAAAGAATTAAACATACGATAACCTGAATGAAATGAACGTCTAGTCAAAATCAAATGAATTCTGAATAGGATTTCGATAAAAAGAATCTGTAAGAAATGGATGAGAATATTATCCGTTACTTCCGGCTTGCGTAGCAGACAGTTTCGTCTCGTCGCGGTAGAGAAGCGTTATCGTGGCGAGGTCCTCGAGAGGCCGTGCTGATTATTCCGTGCTCTAACCTTTCGGGTTGCTGCCGCGACGCTTGTCGCGCGGCAGATCTCTCTCCCCTCTATGTGCTGCCACCCCTCCCGCCCCTCTCTCCCCCCGTGGTTTTCGCCCTTATCCCACGGCCGGCTCCTCCTACCCCGGGTGCATCCCCTGGAGCGTCGAGTTTTAATTACACATATTTTTTGTGCGAGCCGCACTCGAGGCCCGCCGGTATGCGCCAGAAGGGCCCTACACGACGGCGACGCTGAATATTCGGAATTTTGACGGACGATCCTCGCATAGCCATCTCGACGCCGCGCGACCGCAAAAATTCTCTGCTCGCCTCCCGAGAAACCATCGAGTCGCGATCTGACGCCCTCCGACCCCACGTTTCCACAATATTTTTTATGAAATTAAAATACGATTCTTAATGTCTGTGGAAGAAACAGATTTTAATAGTTATTAAAATTTGATCCCCTTCGAATTTGATAAAAATCTGAAAAAATCTTCCCATGTTCTGCTATTATAATAGAACATTTCCGTTGATTTGAGAAACCATCCAGTCGCAATCTGACGCCCTCCGACCCCACGGTTCCACAATATTTTTTATGAAATTAAAACACGATTCTTAAAGTCTCGTAGAAGAACTATTGAGATTTCAATAGTTATTAAAAGTTGATCCCCTTCGAATTTGGTAAAAATGAAAAAAAATCTTCTCATCTTCTACTATTATAATAGAATATTTCTGTTAATTTTAAGAAGACTTTATACATTAGATTTGTCGAAAAAATTGTCAAATAACCTAGCCAGAATCTGTCTATACCTAAACCTCGGAAAGGACTAAAATGGCAGCACAGCTAAACGGACCTCATACAAGACCGGCGATTAAGAACAGTCTTTGTGGAACATTCTTCCAGGGAATTAACGTCCGTAATTAAGAACACGTGTTCTTAGTTTTTCTTTTTGCAAATAAAAGAAGCTGCAACCTATGTATACCTGGCTATGTATATTACGATGTTATCATAATGCCTTGAATCCCTTTAGTAATAATGCAGAGCATGAAGGCACACGTGTGCTTTCGCATAATTTAAAACGGTCCCACATTCTTATAACCAACCGTTAGAAGTGTACCTCGGTCTACGCAAGAAATAAAAATACAAATACACGAAATAGAGAGGCAATTTTAATCGTAAAGCAATTAAAAAAATAATCTACTTCTATTTTTATTCGTTAAATAAACTTAATAAACAAACTCGCCGATCGACGCTACATAATGCGTACAACGGATATAAATTTTTATTGGGTTACTTTATTACATGGCAAGCCTCGAAACCTGACGATTAATAAAAATATTGATATAGAGAGCGGCAAGTGAATCGAAGCATCGTGCCTTTTTGTCGTTCCATTGATAGCTCTTTTTATTTATCGCCTCGCGAGCACGGTTTTCAATTGCGAACGACGACGAGCCGGACTTCCGACACCGCTATCCCGATCCCGAACAACCGTGAAACTCTGTTTCCGGCGCATGCTAACGTTCTCACTCCATCGCACGGTGTACAGAAAATATTCAAACCTGGCCACTGTGCGACTGCCGGAAATCGAAAGTAAGGACACTCCCCATCCTCTATATATTTCATGTATTAATACGGTAAAATATCAAATAAATAATTATACATTATATCCCAGCCGACTTTAGACCTAGCAATGCTGAGAGACTTGGCAACGCAGCAATGGCAAACTTGGGAGTCTTACTTTCTGAAATCACAGGTCTCTACTCCGTATTACAATTACCGTCTTTTTTAACATATAATTATGTTAATTTATAATATTTCATATCGATTATGTATAAGAAATATATAAAGTTGATAACTGTGGTAAACAGAAATAATACGAGTGTCTCCGGTGTTGCGTTATAAAGTTTCTGGAGCCTCGGAAGAGTTAAGAGTTGTGACTCGTTATATGTGAAATATTTCCTGGATTTCGACGAAAATTCAAATATCCAGGATTGTAGACTAATCGGTGCATCTGGCAGAAACATATAAAAGTAGATAGAGCCATATAGAATTATAAATAATGCTAAAATTAACGAAATTATGATATGATGTCAAGGAGATTAAACTTTCTAGAAGTAAAATAAAGTCGGGAAGCTGTAAGTGCGAGAGAGTAAGGTATATGAGCGCCGGAGTCCTTGCAATGTTGCCATTTTATTCTCAGCATGGCTAGGTCTAGAGTCGGCTGCGATTATATATTTAATAATACAAATTTCTACAATGAATAAACAGTTTAGATTGCTTAGAACGGCGAGAGTGTGCGAGACATTAAGAGTCGTCGGTCGTTTAACCACGATGAAAGCATCGATCGAGAGGCTGTTGATCTGATCGATTGGATTCGCGTTTCCTCGCCCTAGCCACATTCACGGATTGCACGTTGGGCCTGCATAAGAGACCGCATTAAGCCGAGTGCGCGTCGGAAATGGAATTTCACGGCTATTTGCTAGGGTGTCGCGCAGGATTCGGTATGTCCGAATGATAGAGCTCGGATATACCTAAGGTGGAACCGGCGGCGCGGGCGTGTCCTGGGAATACGACCGCGCGCATCCGTGTAAAAGACGTCGCCTGTAAATTGTGACGTAAATTGAAAATGTTTCGAAAGCCTTTTCACCCGAAATGTTTTCATCGTGACACGCCGGGCTCACGGCGTTTCCGCGAGGCAACCTCCGAAGGCCCGGCGAGCCCTCGACACTGAATTTCCCTCTTTTGTCTACGTCGCTTCTCGCGTCTGAAGTTTTATCTTGAGATCGATACGACAACGTGCTCTATACCGTATATGTATATGGGTATAGGCATTTATTGTGTATACGATATATATTAAATAAGTGCATGCATGGAATTTGCTTTCTTGTTTGACTTATGGGAATATGATTAACCCTTTGCACTCGAGAGGTGCACTCTCAGTCACCACCTGTTTTATAAAATAATTGTTACATAGGTAAATGCTTCAATAGATTATTGATTGAATTGAACTTAATTATTATAAAATTAATATATACATTAATTAAAAAAATGTCGAAAGAAAAGATTATTATTTTAATGCGTTAACTTGCATATAAGAAATTCACGAAATATTTGTGGAAAAATTCTTCGAGTGCATAAGGTTAATTCAATGCCTATTGATCTGAGAAACCGATAACGCATTTAATTATTTATTAGGCAAATTCAGTATTTAATAAATAACATAAAAAGAAGGAATTGTATTAAAAATTGAAACTGAATAAAATTCTCTGAATAATACACAGATGTAGGAAAGAAGATATAAGAAAATCTAGGATTAAAAATAGATCAAGCTTCCCTAGGAAACATTCATGAACCTTTCGCATAGCAAATAGAACCCCTCTTAACTATTAATTATTAAAGCGAATCGACGGTACGTACGTAGGTATATACATATACACACGCACGGGCACACGTTGCCGTGCAATCCCGCCGTCTGATCAAACAAATCTACTTTAGATACCTCGTTGTGTGTACGTCCACTCGATGAACTCGTCAGTTTCTTGACAAGCGTTCCAGGATTATACCGCCGTATCGATTCTGCACGAAGAGAAACATTTTACCACGGCACGAGGAGTCTTTACCCACGTCTACGTAAGTAAGTAGATAACGCGGAGGAGCCAGTGATCCGTTTCAAAAACCGGCTCCTCGATGACGGCAAACACACTTGATGGTAAAAGAAGAAGAGGTTTAGCGCCCCTGACAAACCCTACGAGACCTGGCTGTAGGAGAGCCTCTTTAAACAGGTCTCAGATTTCTGTATCTTGTCGTGGATTCTTCCAATAAAATTTATCACCGTCCCACACCTTGCCTTTGATCTTATTCCAGAAATTTAATAGTACTTTATATTTATTTAATAAAATATTGTATACAACATTTTGTTGGATTGCATTCGATGGGTTACACTTCAATCTGGTGTATATATTATAATTTCTTTCGAAGGAAATTGCAGTCTATTGGAAATCTTCGAGAGGCTATCGATAATATACGCAATGCAATTAACTGAAAGCGATAGTGGGCTATTCAATAATGTGATATATCAACGTGCGTGATTGGCAACTGCGGTTGCTGCATATACCCGGTTAATACATGGATAGCAGCAATCAACGTGTATATAAATTACCTTGAACTGATCCAATACGTATCAATTAAAGAAAAATGATACCGTATAAACTTGTCGTTCATCAAATGCTTCTCACAATAAAATAAGTAAATATAATAATTAATTAATTTTTCGTAAATATTTAACCTGCTCTTGAAGTATATCACCGGAAATTTTAATAAAATAATTGATTCTTTTAGCAATTAATTAATTGCTGTACAACCTCTTTTATACGTACGATTTGAGAGCGAGTAACAAAGTAAAAACAATCGGATTGTTTTTATTGTAGTCTGACATGCAGTCGCCGCCGATAATCGTATTGGAAAAGGGTAAATCGAATTGGTCGGTTTGATCGGGCACGCCTTTGCGCGGCGACTTCGGGAGAGTCAAAGAGCACGGTGATACCCGCCTCGCGGAGAGAACCCGTTCAACGACCGCAAATTGCACCGTACAAGTAGCTAACCCTCCCCCCATCGCGGTGTGCGGAAACCGTACCTGATGTATCGATGGGATAAACTGGGGATATTAAATTCCAGAATACTTCTTGATAGACAGCTGCCATCGGGGAAAACATGCTCTCGTATTTATTTTGTTCCATAAATCGTGTTATGGGAAATAAAAAATGTTCTGATATTCGGGTTCCGATAAAACGTGAAACCGCGCCCATGAAATTCCATCTAGTAATATTCTTATAGACACTTTCCATTACATATAACCTCCCCTTAGTTTTTGACTCTTTATTTGTTAATCCTTATATCATCTACTTATTATTTTATTTGTTTTTGTAAGCCTGGCTAATCTATTTTGAAACAACCATCTTTTACCTCTCTTCGTCTCGTTTTAGTTAGGCCTGAACCATTTGAGCCCGACGTCTCACTCTCAGGCCTCTATACTCCTGCGAGCCTAACCTAGCCTAATCTCGTTTCCCGAACGGTTCCATCATCCATGAAACTTTTTGCCCCGGGCCGCTCCTAATCGTTGATCGATAACAACGCGGACGGGGGATCGTTAGCCGAGGCCGCGGAATCAACTTGTACATTTACCACCGCGCATAATTCATTCAGCGCGTTTGACGTATGTAATAATAGAAACAATGGGGCAACAAGCCACGGTAACGCGACAGCAATAACTCATCGCTATCCCGCCGGCACATAACTCCTACGCCACGGGCACAGTGGCAACCGGGTACCACCGGGCTATCTTTTGAGAGACGCACATACACACACACACCACCGACTCGCCGTTTATGTGTCCCGTTTGTATTTGTTGATTAATCAAACCGTATAATCTGCTCGAACTGAATTCAAATAATACCTGTCTGCCCTCCCGCTCTTTGCGCTGTCTCGAACCGACAATTTCGGCTGTCCCGCGGTGTAAACATTAATAACGGGACAATTGCGCCAGCGTTGTCGATGAGAAAAATTGTTTAAGCCAGCCAACCGACGTTTCCATTTTATGGCCATTCCGCTCTCTATTTATACCGATTTCCCGAGGTCACGAAGGGGACTCGGGGCCATAGGTGTTCCATTGACGACGAGAAATAACCGCGTGGCCAGACGTCGATTCTATCGAGGGAGTTGTTCAAGATGGAAACAATATTTGTGGAAGTACCGACGTAGGTGGGCTAATGATTCGCGTGGACGCGAATATACACGTGTTATCGATCGTGGGTTAAATTTAGATCGAAATTAACCCAGGTTTAAGCAACGTTACGGAACGGATCTAAATTCAGCCTCGCGTTATCAATTATTTTATTATGTACAATCACAAGTAAATTTCCTAATAATACTCTCCCCGACAAGGACCGTCGTCCAGGATTCGTGATAAACGCGCATTAAATACGGGTATATAAATATCTGAACTCGCGTAACACGGGGTGAACATTTGATTACCACTCTGCCACTTACTTATTTTCACTACGCCTTCCCCCGTGTCTAGTCTACTTACTAACCGTAATAAGTCGCCGCGCGATTTGTACCTTTTTTATCGGGCCGCGCGTTTCTACGGTTGGTTAATTACGCTGTTAACGGGTACGCGGCACGCCGTTACTTCGACGCGCTCGAGTTAATTCGACGATAATACACTTTCCGCAATCTGCCCCGTCGCCATTCGGTCTGCGTCTGAAACATTCACGCGCCAATTTATCCGACGGCGTACACGAATTAAATAATTTCCTTAAACCACGACCAATGCGGGATTACTAATCTCTGGCGAACGCGATTAAGGCCGTACGAGCCGTAACACCTCTGCCAAAAGTTTAATGCATCTTTAAAGAATTCAAGCTGCGAAAAATTCCGAATGGAACGTTTATGCCCCCAGGTCCATTCTAATAGCTTCTTCAATAATCTCTCGGAACTCGTTTAATTTTTAAAATATAATATCTATTTGTTTTTACGTGACGGCTCGTACGACCTTAACAGACCTGAGATTTATAATTATTTTGTATGTTATATTTTTATAATTTTGTATATATTATTATTTTATTATTTTATTATGTTGTATATTATATGTTTATAATTCTCTTCCCGTGAATTTGACGCAGTTTATCCAGAAGTTACCTAAACGACTGTACATCGATTTAATCATTTCGAACGTTCAGCGTAAGAAGAGGGAACGTTATTAAAATCCAGAGAAGATTCGTTTACCTCGGGCTTCAACAATTTGTTGATGCAGTTGATTCTGCTGGCGAGGATCTCCAGCTCGAGACGTTCCTTCCAGAGCTGTCAAAACATATAGTTGAATTCGAGAACGTTGGGGGCTACGTTACCGCGAGAAACACAGCCGAGGAACCTACCATTTTCATCGTCTTTCTCTGGAAAACGTCGGTCTGCCGCAGCTGGCGAAATCAGAAAGCAATTTATCGTTTACGAGACTACAGCCCGATGATCGAGGAGCCAAAACAACGAAATGCACTTTTCGCAGTTGCACGCGGAATTCGGCGCCGCTAGCGAACTTACGTGCTTATGAATGCAATTGTACACCGGCCTGATGTCAGCCACGCTTTTCCTCCGAGGAATTTTCTGAAAAGTTCAACGCGATTACTGTCGCAACAGGGATCGTCAATAGATATCTTTCGACGAAATGAGTAGGGAAGTATGAAATGTAAAAAATTCTACGAGATGCAACCCACGCGCTCAACTGGATTTGAAATATTATAGACAAGAGGCTAAGCAAAACCTAAATAACATTTTTTGGTCAAAAAATGGAATGATAGGAGTGATACGAAATTGTGACAATATACCTTATCTGCGTCTTTCTGTAATTCCTCGAAATGGTTGAGACTCTTGACGATTGCGTTCGAGCTCTGAGACCGATGGGACATGAAAACAAATCGTAGAGACAAAAACCATTCAGGGATGATTCCAGAATTTTTACTAAAATCGAATTTCCCGTATCAAAGTTGCCAGAGGTGAATTTTCAAACTCGATTACACGGTGCCCGCATTTGCCCCTGGGCCGCGTCTCTATGTAAAATAACTGCGATTTGCACTCACTAGAAATGACCACGTGAAGACGACCAACAGCATCAGCCAGGTGAGGAACGTAACGACGCCGCACTGCGTGCCGAAGTGAAACGCGTGCCTCAACTTGGCATCCGTCAATAGGTATTGGTAAACCTGCAGGGAGAGATACTTCTATGCAAAACGAACAGAAAGTTCTGTACTTTCTTCCTAGATTTGACTTGCCAAGTAATTTGCCACGACCCTCGATAGAAGCAGATTCTAGCTTTGATGCGACGAAGACAAATAAGGAAGAGGTGAAGTGAATATTATATAAATAAATGTTTGATTATTGAGAATCTATGTTTGAATGTAGTTTTTAGGTAATGTTTTTTTAACCAACCAGCCACCCCGGGCCTGAGTTGTAGCCCCTATAATATTTGTGGATTCTTGCGGTTTCCATTACGCTGGCCTCTGGGATGGTCGATAATTCGCAATGTTTGTCAGGGACATCACGTGAATTTGGACGAGCCGAGTCGGGAGAAAACTGACAGCTTTAATCGTTTGACATATTGACATATCCCCTTCCAGCCATAATAAATATCATATATAGTACATGTGTACCTTAATGTTTTGTTATACTCATTACTCGTCAAAATTATAATGCACATTTTCTTCCTACGAAGAACTGATCCTTTAAATAAAATATCATTAAATGTAAAAATCTGTTGTAAGATTGATCACTGATTTCCTAACTTACCAACGAGTTTGTTATTTTATTACACTTGGCTAGATACATAGTGCATCTACACTGCAATATATCTACGGGTCATCAGAATGTCCCGGGCAACGTGGCTATGCTTTATAAGACAATTCGACGTACCAACTAATTTAGTGAGTCGTATAATTTCGAATTGGACTATTAACGACTATAATAATGAACCGAGAAAGAAAAATATCGGCGGAGTGGGAAGATTTATCAAGGTAGACAGGCCGGGATAGGGAATCGTGAACAAGAAGGCAGGGACAGAAGAAAAATGGATGAGCCACGAGCTGGACTATATTTTCGTCGGACCTTTGTTTCCGTAGAAAAACGAGGTTTGAAGTTCAATCGATCACGGATCGTGTTTCATTCCGAATTACCGTTCTTCGAATTCGCGCGGCAGGGTGGAAGCCTCGATAGAGGGAAAACACAAGCCTCGTAACTCCGGTTGTTAATTCCCTTGTATAGAGTCGTTCCGTTTTAAAATCGACTGGTATGAAATGCACGCAGCCACGTAAATGAAATAAATTAATGGACCTGTTGGTAGGACTGTCAATTAACTATTAATCGACCCGTAGATTCATGAAACTAATGACATTTTAATTAAAGAATCAATTCCGAAGAAGTGGTAGAAATAAATAAATATCCATTCTAATTCTGATGAAGATGAAATATTACAGTTAATTTGTCATACCGAGACAAGACTCGAAAAGCGTGGAGATTTTGTTTTTTTAAAAGCCTGAAAATTATCTAAAAATCCTCGAAAAATTTGGATTCCACTTTTCTGAAAATTCTGATGGCTATTCAACGAAGAAAGTAATTCTGATGAAGATTAAATATTGCAGTTAATTTCTCATACGGGGACAAGACTCGAAAGCGTGGAGATCTTGTTTTTTTAAAAGCCTGAAAATTATCTAAAAATCCACGAAAAATTTGGATTCCACTTTTCTGAAAATTCTGATGGCTATTCAACGAAGAAAGTAATTCTGATGAAGATTAAATATTACAGTTAATTTCTCATACGGGGACAAGACTCGAAAGCGTGGAGATCTTGTTTTTTTAAAAGCCTGAAAATTATCTAAAAATCCTCGAAAAATTTGGATTCCACTTTTCTGAAAATTCTGATGGCTATTCAACGAAGAAAGTAATTCTGATGAAGATTAAATATTACAGTTAATTTCTCATACGGGGACAAGACTCGAAAGCGTGGAGATCTTGTTTTTTTAAAAGCCTGAAAATTATCTAAAAATCCACGAAAAATTTGGATCCCACTTTTCTGAAAATTCTGATGGCTATTCAACGAAGAAAGTAATTCTGATGAAGATTAAATATTACAGTTAATTTCTCGTACGGGGACAAGACTCGAAAGCGTGGAGATCTTGTTTTTTTAAAAGCCTGAAAATTATCTAAAAATCCACGAAAAATTTGGATCCCACTTTTCTGAAAATTCTGATGGCTATTCAACGAAGAAAGTAATTCTGATGAAGATTAAATATTACAGTTAATTTCTCGTACGGGGACAAGACTCGAAAGCGTGGAAATCTTGTTTTTTTAAAAGCCTGAAAATTATCTAAAAATCCACGAAAAATTTGGATCCCACTTTTCTGAAAATTCTGATGGCTATTCAACGAAGAAAGCCTCTCGCTACAGAAAAACGAGATTATCAGAGTCTCTGTGTGGCTTCAAGTGGGAGGCATGAAGTGGAAAGGGAGAGAGGTAGACAATAAAGTAGAATGGGTGGCCGGGGTCGAAATCGTCATGTGAAACACTTCGCTGATACAAATGAGAGAAATATTTTACTAGGTAGAGCGGAGTTTTCCCTCGTTCGAAGAATTTCTGAAGCGATGTTTAGTCGCCTCGGGATTATGTCATTACTCGTGTAATGCGCTCCCGCTTAAAAAGCGTCAGCTCGCAATTCGTTAATGCGTAATAATATTAACAAAATTTCTGGTAAATGAAGTCTTCAATATGCACTGTTCAGGATTCAGATGGTAGGACATAATAACATCGGCGAAAACAAGAAATGGAATCTGCATGTTGTTATGTAAATTATATTTGAATAATTCTCAATAATTTTCTTATTTGAAGTTAGAGAAGAAGTTCGATGCCATTGACCTAAAACCAGGCGAAAGCTTCCTATCGAGCGGATCCAGTTTTTCCCGATACCGCGCCTAAATGGCGAGGACATTACGAACAATAAAAGCGCGTTTCTCGGTTCTCATTTCTGAAACCCGCCAGATCGGTGTACCAAATATAATGTACCGTGTAAATATGGAAAATGAGGTGCTATGATCTACTATGTGTGTACATTAGCTGATGTGATGCTCTGTGTTAGCTTAGATGCTTCAACGTCGATATCAGCAAGAGGAGTTCTAGTGGTTCGTTAAAATGATCTACCGAGCAAGCATGCAAAATCAGGTGCGATCTGTCCTCTATTACTTTCGATGGTCCCGATGGGAACAAGGAATTCAAGAGCTCAACAATTTTTAAATCCAACAATTCAGTAAGCCAAGAACTTAGGAACTCAAAAGCTCGAGAACCTCAGTACCTCAGAAACTCGAGAAGTCGGGAAGTTGCGAACTCAGAAACAGAATTGAGGAATTTAAAAATCCAAGAACTCAGGAATCGAAGAGACTGAAGAATGCAGGAATCCTGTGTGGAATCGTGTCCGAGGTAGATTAGCATCTGCGCGAGCTGGGTAGTCAGCGAGTTTGACGTAAGCAAGTCGGCGAGGTCGAGGACGATAGTCGAAGGCGAGGCGCGCATGTCGATGCTCAAGGCAGCCAATGGACTGGTTGAAATATTAAACGGGAGCAAAGACCCTGTTCTCGTGCACCGCGTAGCCCGTGGTTCAATTTCTGCGCCAGAGGCGGTCGAACCGGGGGTGAAGGGGCTGAATGAAAATAGACGACGACAGCGGGTGGCCGACGGTGCTGGGTAGGTGGCGGCGAGGGGTGGCCGACGGGTGTTGAGCACGCGTACGGAGGGTCGCGGGTCGGTGTTACGGGGCGAGTTTCGACGCCGGTAGCAGCGACATCTACATTTCGCGACGAGCAAAAAGAATCCCTTTCCAACCCCTCTGTATTTACGGGTGGGGTGAGACGTGGGGGACGGGATGATGCGTGCGCAACCGTGAAATCTCAGCCCGCATTCGACCTGCGGGTGACTCGTGGGATTCCGGACCCGGTATTCACGTACACATGGAAAATACTGGCTCAACTACCAGGAACGGATGGGAACCGGTAAAGACAGAGGGAGAGAATGTGTTACATTTTTTATGGATTTCTGCGAAGGGAGTCTGGGGTCCGACGAGTCGTTTGTTACGCGGTTTGCTCCAGAAAGCAGACGAGCCTTGCTTGTGTCCCTCTGACCAATCTAGGACAGGTAATAAGTGGTCTGGCTTTGTGACAGGTCCTTGTATCGTCTAATGTCGCATACATCAACTCATGATGACACAACGTCAAGGTACGAAGATACATTCAGTGTCACACTTATCGAATCACAGTTGACAAGGCTTGTTAGAATCGGTACAGAGTTGATTTTCGAGTCACAGTCAAGATTATACCATGTCCCAACTTTAGAATAGCCTAGTAGTACGGAGGTTTCAAAAAAAAAATCTGGGTCCACGTGTGGGTCAGACTAGTTTTAGGGTAGTGGGTTTTTGGGTCAGGTGATGACCTGGTATCAAGGCTTCGAGACAGTTCATATTGGGAAAGTAATAGAAGTCCTTTCACTGAATTAAAGAAAGCAGGAAGAGATACCGAAGGCAATGATTTATTTGGAATTACTCAACGTCCTGAGAAATCGTTGAGAACAAATTCTTCGGAGATCTGCGTGACGCGTTTCCCGGCCACTTCGGTCAGGTCCTCACGCGACTTAACACCCTACGTTATTGCTAGCGCATGGAACGGTCTCGCTATATAAACAGCGGTATCGGCGTGGGTAACGTAACGCGGCAACTCGCATAAACAACCACGGGGGCCGAATCGATTCCTATAGCTGTAAGGCACGGGGCTTATCGGTCACTCGTAATCGCAAGCGCGTAAGTCTCCGCGTCGCGTGTCGTTCCATTCGAATTGGGTTAACTTTCGAATCGGCAGCCAACACGACCTTCTAATCGATTCGATTTACCAGCTTTATTTGTTTCTTATTCGACGGCATTAAGATAAGACATTTCAGACTTCGAGCCAATTCCTGTTCCAATTTTATTGTACATACCTAATAAGCCCTAACCTAACCGAAGCAACGACGTAAAACGTTCCGATATTTTTCGCTGGTTTACCCGCGATGGAAAGGAGTATCAATGGGGGCTGTTTCGTTTAATCGTAGCGAATTTTCGTCGTGGCTCGTCGACGTAAATCGACCGTAGCGAGGAGACGGCGAATGGAATTTTAAAAGAGACGCCTGATGGCTTCTCCGCCTCGCTTTTAATTCCCAAGTAAATTATGGATATTACGGTTTCCAGGCTTGTTTCACGCCGCGAGAAGTTCTGACAGGCTGCAAAACGCCGCGAAATATTTATTCCAGATTTTTCGAGAATAACAGCTGCGCAACCTTTCAGCTGATGGATGACACAAGGCGAAAGTTTCGAACGATTCGTCTTAAACCGGCTCCATATGGCTCCCTCCCCGGTGGCTCGTATCACGGGGGAAATAAATATACGCGGGGAATCTCTGACCCGGTGAAATACACCCACCCCCGCTAATTCCGCTAATATTTATCGACCTTTACGATCTACTCTTCTATTTTCTTACGGGTCTCTACATCAGGTTTGAATAAAAATAGCATGACTCACGGTGTTTACCGTGTAAATATGGAAAATGAGGTGCTATGATCTACTATGTGTGTACATTAGCTGATGTGATGCTCTGTGTTAGCTTAGATGCTTCAACGTCGATATCAGCAAGAGGAGTTCTAGTGGTTCGTTAAAATGATCTACCGAGCAAGCATGCAAAATCAGGTGCGATCTGTCCTCTATTACTTTCGATGGTCCCGATGGGAACAAGGAATTCAAGAGCTCAACAATTTTTAAATCCAACAATTCAGTAAGCCAAGAACTTAGGAACTCAAAAGCTCGAGAACCTCAGTACCTCAGAAACTCGAGAAGTCGGGAAGTTGCGAACTCAGAAACAGAATTGAGGAATTTAAAAATCCAAGAACTCAGGAATCGAAGAGACTGAAGAATGCAGGAATCCTGTGTGGAATCGTGTCCGAGGTAGATTAGCATCTGCGCGAGCTGGGTAGTCAGCGAGTTTGACGTAAGCAAGTCGGCGAGGTCGAGGACGATAGTCGAAGGCGAGGCGCGCATGTCGATGCTCAAGGCAGCCAATGGACTGGTTGAAATATTAAACGGGAGCAAAGACCCTGTTCTCGTGCACCGCGTAGCCCGTGGTTCAATTTCTGCGCCAGAGGCGGTCGAACCGGGGGTGAAGGGGCTGAATGAAAATAGACGACGACAGCGGGTGGCCGACGGTGCTGGGTAGGTGGCGGCGAGGGGTGGCCGACGGGTGTTGAGCACGCGTACGGAGGGTCGCGGGTCGGTGTTACGGGGCGAGTTTCGACGCCGGTAGCAGCGACATCTACATTTCGCGACGAGCAAAAAGAATCCCTTTCCAACCCCTCTGTATTTACGGGTGGGGTGAGACGTGGGGGACGGGATGATGCGTGCGCAACCGTGAAATCTCAGCCCGCATTCGACCTGCGGGTGACTCGTGGGATTCCGGACCCGGTATTCACGTACACATGGAAAATACTGGCTCAACTACCAGGAACGGATGGGAACCGGTAAAGACAGAGGGAGAGAATGTGTTACATTTTTTATGGATTTCTGCGAAGGGAGTCTGGGGTCCGACGAGTCGTTTGTTACGCGGTTTGCTCCAGAAAGCAGACGAGCCTTGCTTGTGTCCCTCTGACCAATCTAGGACAGGTAATAAGTGGTCTGGCTTTGTGACAGGTCCTTGTATCATCTAATGTCGCATACATCAACTCATGATGACACAACGTCAAGGTACGAAGATACATTCAGTGTCACACTTATCGAATCACAGTTGACAAGGCTTGTTAGAATCGGTACAGAGTTGATTTTCGAGTCAGAGTCAAGATTATACCATGTCCCAACTTTAGAATAGCCTAGTAGTACGGAGGTTTTAAAAAAAAAATCTGGGTCCACGTGTGGGTCAGACTAGTTTTAGGGTAGTGGGTTTTTGGGTCAGGTGATGACCTGGTATCAAGGCTTCGAGACAGTTCATATTGGGAAAGTAATAGAAGTCCTTTCACTGAATTAAAGAAAGCAGGAAGAGATACCGAAGGCAATGATTTATTTGGAATTACTCAACGTCCTGAGAAATCGTTGAGAACAAATTCTTCGGAGATCTGCGTGACGCGTTTCCCGGCCACTTCGGTCAGGTCCTCACGCGACTTAACACCCTACGTTATTGCTAGCGCATGGAACGGTCTCGCTATATAAACAGCGGTATCGGCGTGGGTAACGTAACGCGGCAACTCGCATAAACAACCACGGGGGCCGAATCGATTCCTATAGCTGTAAGGCACGGGGCTTATCGGTCACTCGTAATCGCAAGCGCGTAAGTCTCCGCGTCGCGTGTCGTTCCA
>SHCU01000316.1:50767-66778 GCA_004307685.1 Ceratina australensis
CCACTGAGCCGACGCTTTCCACCCCTGATAGCGCGCGCACGATTTACTATATCTACTGGCACGTACCGGGTGTCCGGTATTGATATAAATGCAGATCGTAGGCGATCGTCTTAAGGGGGTTGGTGAGTGTGTTTAAAAAATTGGGCACGTAACGTTGCGAAGAGAGATGTTTGATCGTAGATTTCGTTAACCTATTACGTTATCAATTCTTGATTTTATTTTCAACAGTTCAATAGCCACTGGCACAACAGGTGTTTCGCACTTTGGATTTTGGAATTCTTAAATTCGAGGGATTTTTTAATTTGAAAAGTTTGCAACTTTGGGATTCCAAGGATTATCAAATCGTTTCGACGTGGGTCGATATCGATTCCGAGGTTCAATCCTTAGGTGCAGTATAAAAAATGAACAAATACAATATATATTCTATCTTAAATTCTATTGTCCTTCCAATGAATGTAACGACGAACTAGGAAGGAGATTAAATTTCTTCCCGAAACAGTGTTGAAGCAATAATCTTCAAACTGTAAGGGACACCCCGGGTGTTCGTCTTTCACCTCTTCCTACCCAATCCCAGTCCCACTCTGATCTCGCTCCCACCCCCCCGAGTTACCCCTCGCTTTCTCCTGCTTACACATCCTTCCCTCCCTTTGCCGACGTATCGAATGCTACGTCACACTGGCGAGATATACGACTATTTCACAAAGTGGTTAAATGCACTGCCAGATTACGCGAACCCAGTCACGGGGCGTGTAGTATCGACACGGAAAAGGAAGAAAAGGCAACGTCGACGGTTACGAGATCGGGTAGGATCTCAGAAAAAGTCACTTTTCTACCATTCTTCTCTCTTCCTCGGGCCAGCCCTCGATAAATCTGCGCGTGCTTTCTCGTGCACGTCTCCTTCTCCCTGCCGTCCCTTCCAGACGTCTCCACTTTCTATCATCTCGTGGAAATTATACGGAAAATGGTGGCTAGGGGAGGCTATAGGTTCTGGCAGCGGGCGAACCTCTCGGAGGAGAGAGTAAAGGTGACAGAGTGGATGACGAAGGTCGCGGTGGACACTTGTGCTGCATCGTCGCAGCCGGCGGCGAATTTTCCCTAAAGGACATTTTAGTGTTAATTGATCGGGGCGGCGACGGAGCCGCACGTGCCTCGAACGTACGCCCGCGCGTAATGCACCCTTAATGGACGTGGAACCCTCAAAGAGCCCTTCGATAATATCGTTCGACGGTCTCGGAATTTCAGTCACCCTCCGCGGCCTTCGAGCCTCGTTATGTTCTCTCTTTATCGATTGTCGTTTAGTAAGCGAGGAATTGTCTGATGAATCGTGACGTAGAGTTCGTCGAAAGATTCGATTTTTCCAATCGATCGAATGGAATGAATAAATTCAGGCATATACTTCTAGTCGAATAGAAGATATCCGAATATTTCCAAAATGATCGATCGATTTTTTGCAGAAAATATAAATTCATTTCGTCAAAATCTCAAATAGCATTTAACCCTTTGCACTCGTACGCCACGCTGAAGGTGACAATATCAGTTCGTATTGTAAATAAATCGATTGCAAAAGGTTATTCTCTCAGTTTCTAATATGAGATCTAATGAAAATCATATGAATATATTTTTAATGCACTTTGAAGAATCTTAAAATGAATCTCCAGAAAATATTAGAATTGCAAATTGCTTTCTTCTTCCTTATTATCAGCTGACAACTGAACGCTGCTTCTATTCAGTTCGTAAACGTCGCTGCACCTTCTCGTAACCAGGATACTCGCTAAAAAATAAAACTTATATTCAAAACCTCGATTTTCTTTTTATTTTTAAACGAGGCGTACTCGGTGGATAAAAGAGGTGCGAGGATTTCTGGATGGTAGTCGAATAGGAGGCTCGCACCAATTTCACACGAAGGCCCTCGGGATAAATAGAATACGATGTACTGAGCCGGAAATTTTTATTAAGAATCAAATGTTTACCGTATCATTCCGAAAAAAAATTGACATGAGCTTTCGTTCCAATTTCACCATTATTATTCTGTTTCCAATCTGTGCTTCGGGAAAACAAATAAAAAAAATTCCTTTCATAAACGCCGGCACAAACTGAGAAATAAACAAATTTTCACGTTCCTGAAATTACAAATAATTCGTTCTTTCCTTTCATCTTCTTCGTACCGTCTTGCACGTGAACATACACGTGAAACGTTAAACAACACAGACAAGGGGGGTCTCGAATTATTCATACAAAATTTCTGATACAAAACGTTCGAACATATACGATCATACAGAGATCATACCGTCGTCTCCCTCTCTCTGTCTCTCCCTCACTTTTTTTTTAGTTTTTTTTTCTTTTAATTGGGTGCAGACCGGACAATACCAACGCGCGTGCTTCGCAACCTGTCGATTATTGCATCTCGATGATATTTTGAAAAAAAAAAGATGGGGATTAAAAACGGATCGGTATTGTGCGATCTGCATTCACAAGAGTATTTCGCGAGCATATTTCTCCTTTTGTCAAAATGATAAACCAATGTCACAAATAATCGATCGGATCGTTCGTAGAAAAGAATTGTTGAGAATTCGTTATTCGGTAACTATTGTAGGAACGCAAAATCGAGTTTCGTGCCGAATTACCGTAATCAATTGTCACACAGCTGTGATAATTCTTCTCCATATGTTTTCCAATTACAGCTGGACTACTTTCATAATTGCTTATTACTTTCTTATAATATTTGTTATATTTTTCAGTGGATTTCTTGTCATGAGTAATCGATAATAAAATAATATAAAGAATCTGGGGAAATTAAGTATTGATTCAATGATTGCAATCGCTCTTGTATAAAATCTCTGAATTGCCACAAGTGCGTGACAACACTTCCCTCAGTTTCACTATTTTTTTTCTATTTACTCTTATTATATATTTTTCGAAGAAATATATTTTTCGAGAACTTGCTCCAACGTGAAGAGATGCCTGGACTACAAACATTTTACAATTATTTCAGGCCGAATTACGTTATCTATTAAATTTAATAGTATGCAGTTCGTCAGGCTTCCTCGTTTCGATCGATCGATTGAATTACTTGAAACAAGGATAATTTTTACAATCATTTAACACCAAATTAATCCAACTATTAATACCACATTTCACGTCGCAAACAATCGCGTAAATTGTTCGCGCAAAAAGGATTTTGAAAAGTACATTCATTCGTGATTAAACAATGATTCACAAACGTAAAATAAAATATCATGGCAAATTACTTTGATTAATCGTCACAAACGTGACAATACTTTCTTCGGTTTCAACCCCTTTTTTTTGTATTTTTTCGTATTTTTTTTAAATCATTGGAGATCTTGCTCCAACGCGAAGAGCTGCCTGAGCTACTGTTACATAATTTTTAGCATTATTTCAGACCGAATTCATTTAGCTATTGTTATTAATGTTCATAGTATGCAGCTCGTGCATTGGACAGTAGCCAATGCAAACGGCGAAGGTACCGAGGCCTGAATTCGTCGATCTAACATCCCAGCCTCGGAAGATGTCAATCCCTTCACCGAACGATTCACAATACGAATCGTTAACCGATTTTCCCTACCCTTTCCCTGTTGACCAAAAGGGCCCACAAAACCAGATGTCAACACTCCCGCTTTCAGTTTACAAAAGTGCAGTCGAAGATTTCGCTTGGAAATCCCTACGACCCGAAAGAGACGTAAATTCTAATTTACTCGTATGTTCAATGTCCCTTCGGTCTTTCATCTCTACCAGAGATTTATTTTCTTTAAGAAGAGTCAAGATTAAAAATGAATTCTGGTGACAAACTCCACAAACGATTTAATTATTAGGCTCGATCTCATGCACCTATTAAATCAACGTCTTGACTCTCTTAAAGATCTGTTAAAACATAGCTCACAAAATAGATTCCGGAGCGGGATCTACCGATGATAATTCAGTAAGGGCCCGCCGAGAGCAAACGGAAAAACACGAGAGGAATTTGAAACTGTCCCTCACTGAATTACGTCTTCAATTACAAGGTACAGAAAGAAAAAAGTGGTTACAATGTTACAGAACGAAGGATTCGTACGCGGCTTCGTAGAAGCAAGTGCTTCCGCGTACGAGAAAAAGGAAACGTATTAATCGGTAAAAAGATAGAGCCGCGAAACGAAAGATACACCTGCGACAGGTGTGCCTTCCCCTAAATCGTTACAAATACGATGCTTATAATTATTTTGTTCATCGCCAATTTCTTTCGGCCAGATTTATCCTCCCGATTGTAACACCGATCTGCAAAAATCACGTTCCTCGTACTGGGAAGAAAAAACAATGATAATGTTTTTTGGATGTGTACAATTTTCGAATTGAAACGGTTCCCAACGCGATTCACATTCAATGAAGCCGAGAGAGCAATTTGCTTTCTTTTTTACGTCAATTTTTCCTCGATGATAGAACGTTGCCTGTTTGTCTCGCGAAAAGAGGATGGAATCTGATGTACAAGTCGAGCCATTTAAACTGAGTCAAACAATGGTTCATTCTTTAAGCTTGCACGACTTGTACGAGAGAACGTCTTTTATAAAAATTCTATCCGTCACACCTTCCCTCTCCGGTGATATTCGTCAGAGCTACTGGCCTGAACGCGTTCGAAACCGATCCGTTCTCTCCCTCATTGAATTTTTCCCCGAAATATCAAGTACTCTACTATTGCCTATTAATGTATACGCATTTCGTTCCGTAAACCTAGGTCGTCTTGGCTGGTGACTTCCTCCCGAACAAAAAAAACAACGAAATGTTACGATAAAAATTTGAAGATCGAAGCCAGTTTTTCAAGAAAAATCAGGGATAAAAAGATCGGGGATTCAATGTCGCTCTATTATTACGTTTTTTGGCAGTCATGAAAAATTATATACACGCTTCGTATTTTCTAAAATCGGGAAAATGAATCGTTGATGTTTGGGTGACGTGAATATTTGAATAGGAGCTACCCACTGAATCCCAGAATTCGACAAATGCCACCAGCCAGTTATTTATAAAAAATAATTATATAAAACTAGTCAATTTTACAATCTCTGATGTTCAATCACGATTTCCGTAAAAAAAAAAATAATAACAATTAGATTGAATTTAAAAAAAAAGGTCTCTGTTTTGTAGAAAGGAAAAATAATTGATTTGTTTTTGAAAAGTGATATGAATCTCAGAGTTGTACGATAGCATTGACAGGGGGTAGCAAAATCAAGCCATGATCAAAACGGTTTCGCTTCGAATGGTTCAAGGAGAATTTACGTGCTGCGAAATCAATGGGGGGATTATTTACAAAAGAACTCCTCCCTCTCATCAATTTTTTTTTTCCTGTTACTTTTGGTTTCAACGGAAATACGCTGGAAGTATGTAAGCCCGTATAAAAATTTGATCTATTAAAACGATCGACACTCTCCCCGTTGGTGATATTTACAGTCTGCGGTAAAATGCAATGATTACAATATGTTAATTATGCTTGTTGTGCTTGTGGGTTGATAATGGCTTGACTCTGACGCGCGCGCTTTAGAGATTATGTACATTTACATGTAGTATCTATGTACAAAGAGAAAAAATGACTCGCACCCGGCATGCCGCATCAGTTAATCGTAATCATCATCGCGCTGAGCAATGCCTCAGCCATGCCTTATTTACAAGTAAATTCATTTTTTTTTTTAATAATAATATCCGCTGCATTTACTATGAATCGAAATTTCCAACAATTTTTTTGTTTTATAGACCACTTTTTTGTTTTTATCTAAATTGTCCATAGCACTGTTTTCGTCTTTATACACTGTTTTCAAAACACACGCCCGGACAATTGCTCCATCCCACCCCCGGCGATTCGCCGGCGGGGACGCACGCACGTTCCCCGCCCGGTTTAGTTTCGAAGCATATAGAGTAAATGTACATATGCCATTTAGTCGTGTACGAGCCACACGGGTCACCATTTTACACTTGTTAACTCTTTGAGCGCGTGTAAAACGTCGTTTCTCGCGACGGAACTACTTGGACACGTTGCCCTCTTCCATACTGCTGTTGTCCTCGGGCCGCGCCACGTACAGGCTCGGGTCTATCACCTTCGGGATGGGCTTGATCTCCGTGCCGAGCTCCTGCTCAATGCGGTGCAGGTTGAAACGGTCCTCGTACGTGATTAGATTAATCGCTATGCCCAAGTGTCCGAACCGGCCCGATCGACCGATACGGTGCAGGTAGGTCTCCGCCATTTTTGGAAAGTCGAAGTTGATCACGACGTTCACGGCTTGGACGTCGATACCGCGCGTGAACAAATCACTGCTCACCTGCGATGCAAACATTACAAATACGTAATGTACAAATATGTACTGTATTGATAATTAGAGTAATCTTCAATTAATAATTAAAATTCCAAGTTTCTAATTATTCCATCAATAATTGGAGAAAATTAGGATATATTCGATTAGTTTAATTATTGCATTAATAATCAAAGTACTTTTCGATTAAGAATTGAAATTTAATCGTCATTTCGGGGTTCTTCCAATTAATTCAAATCTTTCATTAATTAAAATATGTAAAATCTCAAAACTGAGAATACTTATAGAATATATTATGAGTACTCACCAAGTTTCTGCAAAGTCCTGCTCGAAAATCGTGGAACACGCGATTTCGGTGTGCCTGCGCCATTTTCGCGTGTATGTAATAACAGCAGTAACCAAGGTCTGTTATCTTTTTCGCGAGTAATTCGACACGTTGCGTCGAATTGCAGAATATTATACTTTGTGTGATTTGCAACTGAAAGAAACAAACAAAACAACTGGAATTAGTCTGATGTCTTTAATACAGTAACTGTTCGTCCTTGTTATATAGACTCTGAATTGCTAAAGATTGTTAAATAATTACGACTCGAATTCCTAAGAAATGTGTTCGAACGAGATCTTACCTTGGAGAACAGTGTGTTAAGACAATGGACCTTCTGTCGTTCCTGCACGAACGCGTAGTACTGTGTCACACCTTTCAAAGTGAGTTCCTCCATTAAATTAATCTCGTATGGATCTCTTAAATGTTTCTCCATGAACTGCTTCACCGTCAGCGGGAACGTGGCCGAGTAAAGCAATATCTGACGTGCATGTGGCAATCTAAATCCAAATAACAAATAAATAACAAGATAACATATATTTACAAAATACTTTATAAAATAACAATTGCACGAAAGTCAAGTGTACAACTTCCATTGATTACACAGAATTTTAAAGAAAACACAGTAGATATTATTAAGAATTTCAAAAGATAAGAAAAATTTGCATACCTTGAAATTACGTGATCCAGCATTCCTTTAAAATCTTGCGACAAAAGTTTGTCCGCTTCATCCAAAACTAGAATTTTACAATGATCCATATTAGCAACGTTCTTGTCCATGAGATCAAGAATCCTCCCTGGTGTTGCTATTATTACTTGCACTGAAAACCAAATCGCATGTTAAGTAAAACTATCTTGAAATAATCAATTCTATTAGGCTGGAATGTGAATATGTTCTTATTCACCTTTCTGGTAAATCCTCATGATATCGTCCCGAAGGTCGGTACCTCCGGTAGTCACCATTACTTTAATTTCCATGTGTTTCGCCAGTTCGATGCAAATCTGCGATGTCTGGAGAGCCAACTCTCTGGTGGGCACAATGACCAGTGCTTGGATCACGTCTTTTCGCGGGTCCACCTGAAAGACATTATCATCGAATTAATTCTATCAAATTTAAGAATGAAAATATTTTTTAATAAATGAAATATCAGATCAATTTCAAATTTACATACTTGCTCCAGCACTGGAATCGAATAGGCGCCAGTTTTCCCAGTGCCGTTCTTCGCACGGGCCAGAATATCTTTACCAGACAGTGCAATGGGTATACTGGCCTCTTGGATCGGGGATGGCTTCTCCCAGCCCTTCTCAAAGATGCCCATCAACAATTCGCGTTTTAAGCAGAACTCCTCGAACTCGTTGCCACGAGTATCAGTGACATCCTGAAAAAGAAAGCCATTAAAATACTTTCAATGTTCTTACTAACCCTTTTAGCCTAGGTGGAAAATTCTAGATTGTTCCGGGCTGAATGGGTTGAAGACTTTTCAAAATTACTTACACTAGTTTTAATACGTTTGTCCTTTGGTGGAATTTTTAATTTTGCTTTCCAACCAACATCATCCATTTTGTCTATGTCTGATTTGGTATTCAAACCAGAATTCAGGACATGGTTGGAGTTTATGTGCTCTGTCATCATTTTGGAAATGATGAAATATTATCTATTTCCTGCAACAATGAATAAATGCATGTCTCTAAATCATATAAATTAATCATTAATACATTTTATAGCCCATCAATAATTTTCTGATTCATTCATCTTCTGATATTTTTTATTCTAATTAATTTTATTCACTTGTAATTGAGTCTGATGAAATTCCAATTTGAATTATACCAGATTGTATCAGCTAATTTGGAAATAATGAAATATCTATTGTTCTTAAATTCTATCAATTAATCTGAAATAATTCATACCCATTTAATAAATGATTAATTATTGAATAATTTATTATATCGTGACCAAGTCTGATTAAATTGTAATTGAAATCAAACCAGATTGTATTAAGTGATTAGAAGAAATTGTAGACATACGTGAGTAAGGAACAAAGGGAACAGTTTGAACTATACTAAGACAAAAAGTTATTATTACATATGACCTATTCGCATTACAATAGGACATAAACACAGTAGGTCCTCACTATATAGAACCATACACGTTTTTATACAAATTCCATACCTCACCGCCCCTTAACCGTTCTCAAGAAATTTGAATATTCAAATAATCAAATTTCACATAACATTCTTACATAAAACTATCAAAAAATAATATCAAAGTATCCTACAAAACGATCTCTGCAGATAATTAACTAATTAAAAAATTAAATAAGAATCATATTATGAAGCACTCTAATTTTCCAATTTTCCATTAATTTTTATGCACTGTTTATACCCTTTCCTCCTAATTGGATTTCTTTGTCTAAATTTTTTTATTGTTAAATTTCAAATACAATCGGATCTATAATTTTAAACAAGATGATCCCTGATAAAATCCAAGCAACAAATATTGTAAGTAATAAGGTCGGACCGGGGTAGACATACTACCGAATGGTCTACAAAAAACAGAGAGGAACCATCTGCGCGAAGTCGATTTATCCGGACAGAGGGAACTCCGCGAGAGCGGCTAGGTAACCAATACAACGAAATATTACCGGAAAACGTGTATCCGACGAAATTATTTATTAAACGGTGCGAGAAGAATCGGGCGAAGGGCTTACCTTGAAATGGATGGATATCGATGCCGAGCCTGAGCACTCGATTAGGAAACAACACGCCAAAATGGCCGTTCCAATGTCAAGTTTTCTTAGCAGTGCCTGTGATCGCGGCGTTCCTCGTTTACGGGGCACCAGAAACCGCGTTTTTACTCTGCTCGGAAAGCGTATCGCGTATCAACGCGCCACTATATTACGTCCTTTTCCGTTTGTAATATCAGACTAACGCACTGCGTCAAATGCGACCGATAATTATTCCTCGTTGAACGTAGACGACGTGCGCCATGAAGGAGTCAGCGCGGCCAGATTGGTCCGATGGGGGCACGGGACGATGCGCGCGCACTCTTCCGTCTCGCCGACGACCAGGCTTTAAGCCGCGTTTCCAAACGATCGTTCTTTTTACAGTTTTAAATCATTATAATTAATTTCCATTAATTGTTTGCACTCGATAGATGAATCACGATCATCGCTTCTATTACAATAAAATAGAAAAGTATGTGTACGTGTATGAACGTGATACTATCGATCTGATTGATCGGTATTATGAGCTTACATGGAAACGATTCACTTTACGCTGAAGAGCCAATCAGTTTTTAAATACCTTTGTGCCCGCGCAGGTGAAACAGTGTTATCATCGCGGTTAAGTACGGTGTTAATTGTTAATATGACATTATAAGTTGTGTGTTATGTCACGGTATGTATGGCAATCTTGCCTCGTGATATTCTAATCTGTGACGTTATCAGTATGTTGGTTTTAGATTGCGAGGAAGAGCCACGATGCTTGCATCGCTGGTGTAACTTGTAACCTGAGGCTACTGCAGCGAATAAACAATTTTTTCCACATATTTCTATTAACTTTGTTTGACAATGGGAGAAGCACGATTGCAGCCTTGCGTCGTGGTGGGCCTTAGAAAGCATGAGCTGGAAAGCATCGTGGAGAAGGCAAAAGACTGGGCCCTCATGCACGGTGATTTATATTTTTTTATAGAATTTCATTCTTTAGGTATTCACAGGATTAAAAGCGTGATCATTTATTTTGAATCAAGGCATAGGTATACGGTCGAAAGTGGCATTTAATAAAAATCAGCTTCAAGTATTACCGTTTACTCTGTTGCCTTCGAGTTTCCCTAAAGAGAGCTTCGATAGGGCTAAGAGCATACAGACATTGTTGAACAAGCTCATGCACAAGGTGGCACATGATCATGAGTTCCTTAAAAATAGTTTGAAAAGGTATTTGTTATAAATTAACTACATTATTTAAATCAAATGTTAATTATGAATTATTTTCACTGTTTAGCACAATTAATGCAGACCCATTTACAGCAAAGTTATTCAGTATTTATGAAACTGTGTATAAAGAGGGATATACTCAGGTAAGACTTCCTTATTTGATAAAACAAAATATTTGCTAAATAATTCTTTCCTTTCAGGTCCTCAGTCTGGGTTTATTCAGATCAGACTACATGTTACATGAGGATCAAATAAAACAAGTGGAATTCAATACCATTGCAAGCAGTTTTGGGGGAATAGTTACTGCTGCTACTCAATGGCACAAGTAAGTATTTATTATCAAGTCTACTTAATATGTGCTACATGCTGTATTATTTCAGATATGTTCTGTCACAGCTGGGCTATGAAGATAAATTAAAAAACGTAAGTACTCTGCTCCCACAGGTATCCCCTTAAATAACGATTGGTTTTAGATTCCAGAGAATAATCCGATCAATGGACTCTCGAAAGGATTAGCACGTGCATGGGAAATATACAATGTTGAAAAGTAAGCAACAGATAGGGAGACAAAAAAACTGATTATACAGTTTTACTCTATTTCAGGGCTGTGATATTGTTTGTTGTTGAGAGTATTACTTATAATATATGTGATCAGAGGTTTCACGAGTTTGAGCTTCAACATATTAATCCAAAGATCAAGGTGATCAGGAGAAATTTATCGAATTTGGTATCCGAAGCAAAACTGGGACCAAACAAGGAATTGATAGTGTACGTTGAAGATCACTGATCATTTTCATTTTTAATTTAACAAGATCATCACCTATCAGAATTTTTTTCTACGAAACAATTATAGGTATTTAAACGAGTTTTGCGCATATTGTAGATACACTATTTCTTTAGCTTCATGAATTTTGTCAATCTGTCATTATTAATCAATGTATATCTTCATAACTTAACATGTTATTTTAGTAATCAATTTTTAGTGGTGACTCGGAGGTGGCTGTAGTCTACTTCCGGTCTGGCTATGAAGTGAACGCTTATCCTAGCGAACGCGAATGGGAAGTACGATTGTTGATCGAACGTTCTCGCGCGATCAAATGCCCGTCCATACAATATCATTTAGCTGGTACTAAGAAGGTACGTCTTCCATCCGTGAATAATTTAAATGAATAGAAGTAATATAAAGAGTAATTCTGCGTTCAGGTGCAACAATCCCTGGCTTACCCTGGTGCCCTCAATATATTTATCAAAGACGAGAACGCGAGGAAACAGATACAACAAGTATTTACTGGGCTCTACTCTTTAGAATTTGTAAGCATACTCATTCGTAAAAATAAGAATAAAATTCGGCGAAAATAAAATGTAACAACGTTTGTGTGTGACAAATAAAAAATATATGCTCACAGACTGAAGAAGCAGAAACGGTAATCGATAAGGCTATCTCTGAGCCGAGTAAGTACGTGTTAAAACCACAGAGGGAAGGAGGAGGCAACAATGTTTATGGGGAAGATATAAACGTGCAATTGAAATCGACGAGAAACTCGGAGGATAGGTGCGGCTGGATACTTATGGATCGATTGTATCCGCCTGTGCAGAGTAATTACATAGTACGCGCTCACAATGAACCGTTCGAGGACAATCACTTGAACTTTTCTGATGTCGTGTCGGAACTCGGCGTTTACGGCGTTGTTATCGGGTAAGCAGACTGTTTTGCTAGTTTCTTTTGCTGATTTCATAATTAATAATTCATCAATTAAATTTTTAATTATCCTGCCTTGATAGAGATCCTGATACCATTGAATATAACGAAGAAGTGGGACATATCTTAAGAACGAAATCACACGACCAGGACGAGGGCGGAGTTGCTGCTGGAATCGGTGCTATCGACACACCTTACCTTATCAGTTAATACAAGGAGAAACCATGGGATTTTCTTGAAACTTCTTTCAAATTACCCTGTACGATTAACCCAGGACAGGATTCAATGAAAATGTGCGTTGCGTATATTTTTATATCGAGCCAACGATATTTATCGGTGAAATAAAAATTGTACATTGCCAATTGAACAATACAATCTCTATATATTACATTACACATTTCTGTATACAATATAATATGCAAGGAACAAAGTGTACGTACAATGTCCTAATTACAGTTCTGTTCTCTTCTTTGAGATATCCTGTATTTCCTGCAAGCCTCAGGGCAGTGCCGTTCCAAGTATCGCCTCTGCGAGAATGCTTTGAAGCACTCGCCGCAACGCCACTGCCACTGGTGGTGGTTCCGTGTCCTTTGATGTGCGCGCAAATTCGACCTAGAGGATACAATTATATTTTTTATAATTCTCATTTATCAAGTTGCGCGAATATTTCATTATTTTATTTAAATGTTAAAGGTGCAACCCTTGAGACTCGATTTTCGCATTTTTGTTTTATATTAATCAAAGAATTATGAGACATAGAATAAGCCTGAATATTTCCAAATTGATCGATTGATTACTTATATTAAAAAAAATGCATGAAAATCGCGAAATGTTTTCATTTGTGATTGTGCTAAATTTTTTAGAAATTCTAAATAATAATGTACCGATCAGCGAAGGACTTATGGCAGACAGGGCATTCGAACGGACGTTCGCCAGTATGAAGGCGCAGATGCCCCTTCAGCACCCACGGGCGATCGAAACTCTTCCGACAATAAGGACAATAATGCATGGTCTTGTTCCGTTTCCAATTCTGCCCATTATCCGCGCCGCTCTTAATATTGCCGTCTATAAATCGATCCTGCGAGTCAGCCTGTTTCTTATTTGAATTAGCAAGATAAAGAGGGGTTTGATTCTCGTCGAATGTCCTGCTCAGATTCACAGCCACTTTGATCTCTTCGTTCTCTAAATTGACGTAACTTAATTTCTTCGGCAAAGATATCTGCATCTTCTCTATCTGATGATCCGCGTTATTCGGATCGATCGCGATGGTCTGATTAGCAGAGACACCGCTGCCCGATGGATTCTCGATTTCAAATAAATTCTTCGAGTCCTCCCCTTCGGCCAGCTCCTTTTTCCATAGCATATTATTTTCTTTGTTAAACGCATATCGCGTCACGATCGGTAGCTTCGACGAGGTCCAGATGTTGCTGCATTTAGTCGAATTATTTTTGGTCTGATGCTTCTTCTTCGTGTCTAGCGAAGAGGGAGGCGTCCAGGCCAACTCGGTCTCTGATAAATAATTTTTTTTAGATTTTATTAAGAAGTGAATTTGCAGATGGAATAAAAGAATTCATGAATTTTCAATAAGTTTCGTTCAATAATTGTTAAACAGAAGTATGAAGACGGAAGATTTTTCTATTATTCGAGAAATAAAATCCTGATATCATTAATGGTGGACGAAACCGGTGGATGTGATCGTGCGATACTTTGTGCCTCCGCAATAATTTTAACATCGTCCCTGGGTGCGATTCACTGTGCAAAGGGATAGGAAGGACGTGTCTTACCTTCTGCGGAGTCGTCGGTCTTCCTGTACCTCGCCATCGATTTGATCAAACAGCGGGGCATTTCGGCTGGGGTCAACTGGCTGGCACTTAGGAAGAAATTAACAAATAATTCGAAGAGTGCTGCACGTTGCAACGGGAACGAGCAAACCACTGTCATACGTTCGATAGGCATTTGTTATTTTCCTTCCTGCTCGCAGTACTGTAATATTCAAATATTATTGCCCACGGCTAAATAAAATTGTAATTAAGAATTGTTGTTGGGAATATTCAACTCTTGATAAAGAGAATATTAATATTATTTAATAGGGAAATTATTATTGCCTGAATGAAATTAAAAATTACAATGAACCATTTATTTCTTAAAAGTAAATATGGTAAATGAATATGTGATGGAATATTTATTATAATAATAAAAATTGAAATTGCTGCAATGAATATTCATTCCTTGATCCCATCGTATAATATTTCTGCTGTTTACTTTTCAGCTTCGAATGTCGAACATAATCTTATAATTATTTATAAGACTATTCGGTAGAGTTTAGAATTACACATTGTGTACATTTCTTATCCGTATTCTCTCACTCGATAAACTTATATGTGATAATTGGCAGTTTATAGAAATCGAATTAAATTAAGCAGAATTTATTTTGAATTATTACTTTTAATTTTATATCGTTCTACTATTGTTTTCTGAAATAAGTACATAAAATTCCATTATATTCTTATAAATGTAATGTAATTTCTTGATTTGGTTGATCTAATCTAAATTCGTATAAATCTGTTATGATCGAAAGTTATTCAAAATCTACAACGTGTGTACGTTTAAGTAAACGATCTCGAAGGACTCGATCCCCGCCTGGAAGGACTTTTAGTACGTAAGCAACAGTTATAGTGGTAACAACGATCCGAGAATTTAATATAATTAACTGGGAAGACACTACTGATAAGATATACACCGGAAGAGGCACTGATCCGTGTCCTCGTAAGTCAGAACTTACTTCTCAAATCAAACTTCTTTTATCAATTTTATTAATCAGAATTATCTATTAATAATTAATTAAAATAATTACAGAATTATGAACCGCAATTTGCTTCTGATCTTCATCCTGAATGTATTCTGCTCTCACATCGAGGCTACAAGTAAATTTCACTAATTCTGTACAATATGAATTACAATTAATTAAGTATATAATTTCGTACAATAATTCCTTAAAAGTAGAAATCATTATCGACTTCACATTTATTACGTTACTATTGCTATATCAAGAATAATTTCGAATAAATTAATTTGTTATTCGTAGTAATTCGCTGCGATCCATTGGAGTTCTTGTGCGACAATAAAAAATGTGTTTCGAGCAGCAACTTGTGCGACGGTGAAGACGATTGTGGCGATAATTCGGACGAAGCGAATTGCGAAGGATTTAAAGTAACGCCAACAATTCAATACTAATTAAAATCTGAATTCTCAACAAATTACTCGTGGCATTCAATTGAAATTTCTGCTATGATAAATCCCAGATTGATCTCGGATATATTCGTTGCGCCACGGACGAGTTCCAGTGTTCCGATCGTTCGTGCATACCAAACGAGAAGTTCTGCGACACCAAGTCCGACTGTCCCGATGGATCCGATGAATACGTTGGCTGCGTGAAAGACGTAAGATCGAAGTTTCGTACAATCTATAATTAACTCGAATTTCTATCCCAACTAATAAATGAGAAATATTCTCATCATTTGATTTTATTATAATTATTCGACAATTTGATTTATCATTTATATCATGTTACTACATGACTTATTTAATTAATTAATTAATGGGAGAACAGTTGAAGTGCGAGGGTTTCCGATGCAACGATGGCCACTGCGTGAGGAAAGAATGGGTCTGCGACGGCCTCGCTGATTGCCCTGATAAAAGCGACGAGCACAAATGCGGTAAATAATTAATCATTTTTCACTTCGGAATTTCTTATTCTTAAAGTAATTTACC
>SHCU01000316.1:79457-95063 GCA_004307685.1 Ceratina australensis
CCCGTCCTCAATCTGGCATCTCTGAGCGCAGCCACACAGCCCCACTTTGACGCTGGCGACACAGATATCTACATGACTATTTAACACTCTATTTTCCTCGAAAAAACTTGATTAACAACTCACGAACCGTTGATCCAGGCGAAAAATATTTTAGATGAAAGTTGCACGGTTTTTTACGGGCTATAAGATGGCTATAATGATTTTCCCCTAATTAGCCTAATTACCGAGATATCAAGGTCAAATTGTTAAATTCTCAGAAAAATGGTTCAAATAAAAGTTGTAGATCTCGTCGAGATCTGCAAAAAATGTCCTATTCATTTTTCTTCTATCTCCACTAATGACAGAGTTATCGGGGAATAAGGAAGGTACTTGAAGTTATACATATGCACTACATACATATGTAAGACAGTGACGGTAAACAGCTGTGGAACTTCTCTAATTGTTAGTATCAGAGGTGTCAGATTGGGGATTGGAGCCATCAAAATCATCCCTTCATTTACGTAAACTATCGCATCGTGATTTGTGTATGTGTAGATTTCTCGTCGACGGTGCATTGCGCTGCATTCGCTAGTGTTCGATAGTTATTGGGGTTATCGGCATTGTGTGTATGCCAGTGTATTACAGTCCGTAACCTTTAAAATGACTAAAAGATATTAATGTTTTGATAAATCTATTTAAAAAAAAGTGTCCAGCGTCACAAGAAACATACAGAAAATACTTGTTATGTAAAATATAAAGAGTTTAATCCAATTAATATGTTGAAGCGATTTTTGTACAAGAAGTTTATCGTTATTCATGAATGCTGTTTATGAAAGTTTGATTGTCATATTCTAAGGATAAAGTTGTTCTATTTGCAATAAAACAAATTTTCTTAGGAGCAATTTTGATAATTGAGATTTTTAAAACACTGAGATCATGGCCCATACAAAAGTATCTAAAGTTAAAGAGGACGACACTCTTGAGTGTATTATTTATCCAAAAGTTTGTTATACTAAGCCTGCTGACAGTATAACGGAGGAAATGCTCTTAGAAGAAATTGCTAAATATAATGAAGTGATAGCACCTTATATCGAAGATTACATCTGGCACCATGATAGCTTAATTTTTTATCCTAGAACAAAACAAGCGTTGTTATTAGAAAAACTTATTGATTACTCTACAACTGCAGATGGTAAGATGTTCTAATTTCATGGAGAATATAAAAAACATACATGAAGAAACTGATCGACTCTTATTCTTGTAGAATGTAATATATTGCCACACATTTATGTACAATTGTGTTTCGACGAAGATATAAATGATGAATGGTTCACAGTTTTCCTTATATTCAAACTCACACAAACTTGGGCTAATCCCGAAACATGTGAGAACCGTGTGTTTGTATACAATGGACAATTACATATCATCCGAGACAAACGCAAAACGTTGTTAAATATGTTGAATAATATTTCTGAAGAACCATATCTTTACAAATGCTCTGACAATGTCCAAGATGTGTTAAGAAAACGAATTAGCGTTTATCCTAATGAAATTAAAAAGAGGCATCACAAAGCTAGAGTTTTTCTGCCAGAGAAAGCAGCTTCGATACTTCGACAAGAACCGAGTCTTATTGCGTTAGCCATTCGAACTATTTGTCATTCCGATCCACTCGAGAGAAAAGTAAAAATTATATGTTATTATCTGTGTTTATATATCGTATAATTCTTGCTAATTTTCATAAAAGCGTGTATTGTAGGTTTGTCGTGGCATGAGGTACTTTCCCCCCGAGCAACGTATCATGGTTAACGTAAAAATGACTAAATGCTTATATGCAATGGCAAATCATTGTCGATACACAGGGGATCCTAGAACAGGCTGGAATGTACCACCGATAACTTGTTCAAAGTATAATGCTCACATACTTGGTATTAAAATAGCATGTGGTTTAGAGATGTTAGTTGCTCGTGCAAATGAAGAACGTAGAAAAAGAGAAAAACGATCAGCTAATGATCCGGAAAAGTTGAAAGTAAACGAAAATCTTCTAAATGCATATCTAACTCGTTTAGAATCTAGTGGCTATTTTAGAAATTTATTGAAAGGCAGCGAAGAGTATGAAAAGCTCCTGAATGCGGCAAAAGATTATTACTTAAAACATTTTAATCTATATAATTCTGTTACCAATGTTCATAAAAGCGATGCTGAAAAAGTATTAGAAGCATGGGAAAACGTACAGTCTAATGATGTTGAATTGCATGGTAAACTTTTTAACTTTACGTTTTACTCGTCCCTATTCCTGTGTTTAATTATTACTTTATATTGTGTTTTGTATATAGTTCAAGATGAAGCCACATTGAGCCCTGCAGATAGCGACAGTTGGTTAAACGTGAACCCGGAGCAGTTAGAAACATTTTTAAACGAACAGTGGGGAAATGTTAAAAGCAAGAAACACGAACAAGAATCATTAAGTCTTAAGGAAAAAGTACAAATGTTCTTGAACCAAAATAGCGACGTTGATGGTGTACAGTTCTTAGAGTAAGTTATATATTTTTTAACTCTAGTAACATCGGTGAAAGGGGTATGATTTATTTGTTTCTGTCTTTTTCAGAGGCCACTCTACAGAAATGGATTTGCATGATGCAGAAGATAATGGAAGAGTTGAATTTGACGCTGATATATTTGACTCTACATTACGAGGTATACTAGATTTAGTAGTTCCAGGAAATGAAGGAGAATTTGACGGTAGCTCCGAAGGATCTTTGGGCGAAGAAGATGAAGATAAAAGAAATGAAATGGACAAATATATGCGGTTGTTAAATTCAGAAATAAAGTCTGAGATGGAAACAGACGAAAATTCTGAAGGGAATAAAGATGCTAATATGATAGAAGATAATTTATTAAAAAGTATCACGGAAGAAGCAGGTGGTTCTGGACCAACTGGAAATATAATAGGTGGACCCGCTCGACGACTTATGCATTTGCAATTACAATCGCCTACCACAGTCCCTCCGGATTTGCAAAGTTAATGATTTTTTCATCAGGATATGTCAATAATTGTTAGATTAAAATTCTTATCACTCTTATATGAATTATTAGCGTGTACTATTTCGAAAATAGTATCTTTATTGTAGATAAGAAGAAGTAATTTCATCTACTTAAGAACATAGCATTACTAGTAATTTAAATATTTTGTTTACATTCAAGGTATTATATTACATTAACATTTTCTACTGATTTTAACTTTTTTATTCATGTTTCAATCTTTATTGTACAAAATATTAATTACAATATTAAAAGTAATACACAAATACATATACCTGTTCGAGTATATGCATATGTATATATTATTGTATTGTGTTACAGTTGAATTAAAATAATTATTAGGAACTAAATAAATTATTTGAGCGACGGATTGAACCACTTTGGAACTTTACTCTTTGATTCATTTTTTTTGTTAGTGCACACTGGCTTGCTTTTTGTAGTATCACTTTTAACATCCTCACTTATCGTTTCGTTCTCATTATTTGAAGACCTAAAATATATTACAGTATGCCGAGTAGAAATAGTCAGTTAAATAAATTTCTATCACTTACCTAACTTTAGCCACTTGCAATGCTACTTTTTCAGGAGTTGTAAATTTTTCTTTTACATCTTCTCTGAGTGTCGATGATCCCGAATAGTGAACAACAGCGCAAGGTACTAAGTTTTCATCAATCAAATAAGCATCAGGATTCAAAACGTGCTTCGGAGGAGTAGTAACTGTTGAATAAGAGAACACATATGGATGTTAATGATTAAAATAACAGATTGATGTTGGGAACAAATTATATGCACTAAAATATTTTACTTACAAATTGTAAAGTCGCTATTTGGATCAATTAAATAAGTTTTGATAAAATCTTTTATTGTTTGAATTGATTCCGTTGGTTTAAATAAGCCTTGAAGAACAAATTGATCTGGGAACTGTACACGGATTATTGTGTAACGATATTTTTTTAATTGACTTAATTTTCGCTTCTCTTCGTTCAATTGCCTCAGAGTATTTGTGAGAAATGGGGCGTCCTCTAATTCCTCTCTATGACGTTTAATATCCCTTAACAGAATTCTTGCATCTTCAACTGTTAAATCGTAGAATTCGTCTGGCAACTCGTCTCTGGTTGTTTCGTGGATCATGGCTTGGTTGAATACCAAAGCATTTCTTTCACCTAACTATAAAACAAATAAGCTATATGTTGCATATAGAGAAATATTTCAATTTTAATAAAAGATAATCTTACAAATTCTATATTTAAATTATCTATTGCATGCTTATTACATGACTGTACTGGAAATTGTTTTTGCTCATAAGTTCCTGCGCTAGTCGATGCTTCCATTAGATCATTTTTCACCCTCATTTCATTCTTCATTTCTGTTTCTTTATTTGGAGGACAAATTTTTGGTTCTTTGACTTCCTCTGTTTCTATTTTTGAGGTATTTGCAGAACCTGATCTTTTACTAAAATCTGCTTCTGATGCATGTTCATTGTCAGCAATCCTTTTATTCTTCTTCACATTTGTATCAGACTTTGCTATTTCACATTTTATTACATTCTTCTTAGTTTCTACCGACGAAACAGTGGGTTGCACACTTTGAGGGTTTTTACGTATCAGCCTAAAGACAGCTTTTCCATTGTTGATCCCTAACGATTTTAATGTTGTATTAGTTAAAGCTTCTACACCGAGAATCTGTAAATATAATCACAAAGAATTAAAGATAGATAATAGATAAGTAATAACAAAATATCATATATACAAAATTACCTCCTGATGCATATAAATTAACATGACTTGTTCAAGATTCTCATTAAGATTTAATTTTTGCAAGATTTCAGCTAATGTTACATCAGGTGTAAATTCACTCATCAATCTTTCTCCAGTTTCCAATTGAATACCTATTACAACATTGGAAGTGCGACGTACTTTCGTACAAGGTATCATCTCAAGTTGTGCATTGTTAGCTAACCCAGTAAATCGTAATATAGCATTAGGATCCAATACACGATTGAAATGTCTACAATTAAGATCAACTACGTTCAATAAAAATCTGTTCTTTTTATATTTTACATAAGCTCTGACACGATACTTACTTCAAATCATAATCGTTAACATCGAATCCATGCTTCTGACAAACTTCCTCTATCACCTAAAAACAAAAGAAAGCAATTACAAGTAACGATATAATATTTATAGAAATAATTTCAACATTTACCTGTAATATCGTTGTGTTTGGCGTGACAGCAACATTTTGTCGACGACCATTCGGTGCAAGTACTATAACATTCTTATTTGTAGCCATAATACGTTACAGTTATTATTTTCGTATGAAGATTAACAGTTTACAATAACTGTCTCAAGGTATCATACGTGCATAATAAAATTTCAGAGTACAGCGTAAAGCATGAAAGCAAATTAAGTTACATGTAAAGAACAATGATTAAGAGGTATTCAAGTGTCTTGCAAACATATATATATATACATATAACATACCAGAGTATATACCTTAAGGCTGTAACAGGATTTTAATTTCCAGAATATTCAGTAAACTCTCTTGTTCGTGATTATATTTACCATTCCTCGTCTGTAAAAAACATTGAATAATAAAGGATTGTTTTCATTTAAATTTTGAATTCTCGCCTGTGCCAGTTTGTGTCACATGAAGCCAGGAGGGTACAAACCTCTCGTTGTTTTGTAGAATTAATATTTCGATATGGTAATTGCTTCAAAGTTAAAAAAGCATTGATTTAAAAGCGTTCTGCAGTTTACAATGTAATGTGTATGAATTTTCAAGATTGTCAATAAAACTTTACGCACTTGCCTACAATTTTTGCGTGTCAGCGGCCTCTGTTATGGGATTCCCACATTTTGCGGTATCTGCGCAGGGAGCGATCTTTCTCCCTGGTAGGAGCCAAGTGTGGTTATAGATTTTCATTTTTGCAATATTTAACGGATATAAAGAATGACAGAAAGTTCCGATAAGGGATTCAACGATGGAGATAGTTACGAAAAATTATGTTGGGTGTTGTACAAAGATCGTGAAGAATGGAAAGACGTGACTCCTGTGCCTCAGGATGATCTCCCTCATCCTATCGTTTCAATTGCTTACTCTGAAAGGTGTAAGTATTCATTATTTTATGAATTACATTAATACTACGTGAAACTATGATTACTACATTGTTAGCTTTACTGTTTTTGTTCTTTGTTACGACTATAATCACTTGCACATTACATTGTAATGTACGTCGTACATACTCCTAAATGGTATATCAAATAATGATTTCATGCTTCAGATTAATAGCTGTAATAGCTGTTTATTGTCTAATATTTATAATGCACAACAGTTTATTTAATAAAGAAACATAAACTATCTACTTTTAAAACATTATTATTGTTTTAAGTTAAGGACTCGTATGATTATTTCCGAGCTATCCTAAAGTCTGGCGAAAAGTCTGAGCGTGCATTGACATTAACAAAAGATTGCATTTGGCTCAATCCTGCTAATTATACTGTATGGCAATATAGAAGGGAAATACTTAAAGCCCTTGGCAAAGATTTGCAAGAAGAATTGAAAACTACTAACAAATTGATAGAGTATCATCCCAAGAGTTATCAGGCTTGGCATCACAGAAAAGTTATTATCGAATGGCTGCAAGACGCCAGTGGAGAGTTAGAGTTCACAGAGAGCATCTTGAAAAATGATGCGAAGAATTATCACGTTTGGCAACACCGTCAATGGTGTATAAAAACCTTCAAGTATGTTTCATATGCTTCACGTATTAATCGTTCTGATAATACTAATTCTTCCAATGATTATTTCATTTATGTAATTACAGTTTATTCGATAAAGAATTGGAATATACAGAATGCCTGTTGAACGACGATATTCGTAATAATTCCGCCTGGAATCAACGTTACTTCGTAATAAATAATACAACAACGTTTGTGGAGAGTGTAATTGATAGAGAGATAGATTATGCCTTGGATAAAATAGAATTAGTTAAAGGCAATGAGAGTGCTTGGAATTACCTCAGAGGGTACAGTTGGTTATCGTCTTTTATGTAATTCATATTCATACGTTGATCTAACTAATGAATTATTTATTGTATTTTAGTGTCTTGCTGCAAGATAGCAATGGCCTGGCCTACAATGAAAAAGTAAGAAGGAAATGCGAGGAACTATATGAGGCTGGTTATCGTACCAGTCATTTACTGGCCTGTATTATAGATATTTGCCAAGAGAGACCAATATCAGATGAATCGCCAGATTCAATATTTCATATTAACAATGCTATTAAGGTACTATCCTTTTTATCTCTATATCGTTGTATCTATATGTTAATGAATTAACAGTATAACTTGTGGTTGTTTTTGAATTCAGCTATGCAAAGAATTATCTGAGAAGCATGATACGATAAGGAGGAGGTATTGGGACTTCATCGGCCAACAGTTATCTGAGAAGTTGAAGTCAGAGTCTATAAGTACATAATTCATTGAGCATTTTTATAAAAACTCGGTTTTAATTACCTTTGTACTTGAAAAATGTATCATATGTTTCTACATTGAAATGACGGTGGATATTGATATGAAATAAATTGTTCATAAAGTTTGATAATGCATTTCAGTCAATATTATTATCACTTTATATGAGGAGTTAGTAACTTGGAAATTTTATAAAATGTACACGAAACATTCATGGTATGCCATACCCAATATTTTTAAGCATGATTAAAGAGTTCAATAAATTGTAAAATTATGAATGGGAAAAATAAAACGGTGACTTTTATAAAACATATTTTCCTTTCCAAAATTGATCCCTTGCTCTCGTTAGGTAGACGAGAATCCAAAAAATCAAACGAACATTGATCGTCTATTTATTTATAAAATAGTTACATACTTTCCAGTATAGTATAATAACTAATTATGGTATTAATTATATCAATATATAGGCTTTCTTGTAACTAAGATAATTACGAACGCAGCGTTTCAAACGATGATTATTTTCATTGGCTAAATTATTCTCGCACATATTTAAATTTGAATTCATTTCGACAAATATTTCCGAACTCAAATTTTATTCGTTGACTAAAGCTTCGATAACAATCAATAACTACCCCTTTGAGGCAGTGATAAAATTTCTAATGAGAAACTTAAATTTCGTTGCAAACAAGTAAGTAGTGGCAGTGATCGCATTTTTTAAATAAGAAAAATCGTCTCTCTTGGAAAAGTCATCAATAATGTTTTCGAAGTATACTCGGATATGTTGAATTTAATTTGCGTGAGGTGTAGATGATTTTGTATAATTAAAAATGAGGATATATATTTAATAGCAAATTATATGCATTTAAATAAACAGATTTAATAAAAGCTCGTTCGTCGCTGATAATAATTTTATAAGATATCAGGAATTTTTTAAAGAACATTTAAAATCGAAATTTTAATTAATAAGAATTATAAAATGAATCGTCAAACCAAGATACAGATTTGCTGGGTATTGATATCAGACGCCTTGTGTAATATTATAAGTTTTTAATAGAATAATCGATATTACACATGAAAAATTTGTTAACGATATGTGTAAACAACAAAGTAACATTCAGTTTATCGAGTGCCAATATATTATGTATGCTCAACGGATGCGTGATACGCGAAAAGATAGTTACATACGTTGTTCCACGTATTGATGGAAGGACTTCCCAAAGAATATGCATTTAAATTTGAAATACGATGAAAATAACGATGATTGATGTCTCATCTCGGTGAAAGGAATCTCTGGTATAACAGAATCTCGTATGCAACGAAACACGCCTCCGATGCCCGATGCTTGTATGGGCATTTTCTCCTCTTGGTAAGATTTTTCTATCCTAACATTTAACAACCAACATTCAAACGAATAATCCGAATATATGCTTGTACCGATGGGAAACGAGTTCTTCTCAATGACAAGGTAACGGTGAAAAGTATGAGTTCAACCATATCTAACGTTATCGTGATTGTTTTACAACGTTTACTCCGTTCGATCTGAAGAGTAAGTATTTTGAATTTCAGCTCGTAAAAGAAGTCGCTTCCACCGGTACATTAAAGCTACGAGATACACGTAGTTTTACCACGGATATATTACATATACACTTTGCTTTACACCGAAAATATACCATCATATGAATATTTTTACCACTTTCACACACTCTCTTCTCTCTATTTTATTTAAATTCCTTCAGATTTAACGTGTCGTATAAGTATCTTCTTTTTTTTTTTGCCAATCTGCTGTGATCAGTGCACAGTATCTGAAAACTCGCATTTTACAATGAATTTCCAAAGAATACGTAACAATAATTTATCGTAGATATATAGATATATCTATACACGCAACTTACGCTGAAAGGATCGATACTATCGCTGCTTAATAATGAAAAATGTACGATTACCTAACTTTCTTCGCGCGCAGGTGAAGTTGGTAAATTTTACATAAGATACGGCCGAGCGAGAGAAGGTATATCGCAAATCGTTTACTTGACAATTCATGACACGAGTAGCTGCTATGTTCTTTTAAAAGGAATACTTGCTCTTCAACACTAGAACCACCGAGTTTATTTAATTCTCTTCGTTGAAAGCCAGCCGTATTTACTGGCTTGGTAGTCCTAATGTTAAGAATCATATCGTGCTTCCTAAAAATGAATGCCAAAAGTTTCCATGCATCCGAAAACTGTCCGATTCTGAGAAATGTCCAATTACGAAATCGTAAATAGTTTTCTATGATACAGTTCCCCGTGACACAGTCAGACTACGCTTTTAATGTCCTCGTTTTTAATATTTCCCTTAATAAATACGTAATCTATACGATTGGACCATCTGTCAGCCGGTACAAGCTCAACCTGACCGTAATCTCCCGTCATTGTTCTATTTAATTGGCTTCCTTTAAATATTGATGCTGACCGTGAACGGCTCATTGGCCATTTCGAAGTGTCTTTTGTGCTCGCCACCCTAGTTGGCCTTGTTTTCTGAATCATCGACCCCTTTACACGGATCAAGTCCCGTTCGATTTTCTCTGTTCACCGGTTACAACGCTACGTCTCTCGTGTATGTAGATGCCACCGAAAATATTCTCGATAAAGATACGGCTAACTATCGAGAAGGAGATAGATTTCGTATAGAGAAGATAGATCGTTGAGTTCTATTCGAATATAATACGCCTACGTTAAAATAGACAGGATTACATGTTATATGCTTCTTTGTACCCCTTGCGTATCCTCTTTGTCGTTTTAAAGTCGAATCGATCGAAGATGCCTTTACTGTACAATTACACTGTTAGCGTCAATTTGTCCTCTCGTAATGAAAAATCAGATAATTTGTCCGTAAGGTTTTGCTCTTCTGATCAACGCAAACTGCTTTGTACTTTGATCATATTACTCTCAAGTACCTCGTGTACAAGTTGAAGTCTGACGAAATTAATTTTGTTTCCATGCTTTTGGTGTAGATCCTGTATAGAAGAATTTGATAATCTCTGTTCGAAAGTAGGGAGCAGTAGATTCAAGTAGATAGAAAATGAACGTCATTAATTTTAACGAAGAAACGAATAGATCTCGAACCTGTTCTTATTGTCTATGTCGATGAAATTAAGAAAGGACGCTTACGGTATTTTCCCTTAATCTTTCCATAGAAAATACGAACCCTAGCTCTTACGTGTGAAAAGTATCAGAAAAATACTTTGTTAAATTAATTAAAAAAAAAGACTCCTATTAACCGACAGTTTATTCCTGATATATCGCGTTCCTTCCTCTTTTTTTCACAATTCATTAATTTGTTCGTTGGAATACGTGAAATAATTCTTGAGTCCGAGTCGATACAAGTTCATCTCTAAATTTTCCTAAATACGTTTTGCTCTTTACTTCTGCGCGATTACCCCGTTTTCAAGGCGTTCTAAAAGACACGTCAAATACGTATATAATAATTGCCCTAGACACACTATTGATAAGACAAGACAATTTAGTGTTTTAGTGACAAAGTGTGCGTGCGTGTACGTAATGCGCGTGTTGGCCCTAACGTGTTGCTGTGTATTGCGCTTGGACACTACTACCTTGAAGTTTAGGGCATCAACCAAACTGTCTAAGAAACTTTTCCTCCCTTTCGAATAAACATGCCATATAAAATTGTATCATTAAATATGAAATATCCTGAATAAAACATTTCTTTACTCAAAGATGTTTACTCTATCTGAGAACTATAACATGCTGCAAATTCCAAGCTTCAGTAGGCGTCTACGAATGTGCTCTATAGCATAATGACAAGTGTTTCAATAGTAGCTGAAGCCTAGCTTTAAATCATGGGAAGAGAGTTTTCTTATAAAATCAATTAGATCTCACGTTACAAGGCAAGTAGCAAAATAATCTCGACTGTCTATAGTAGCAATAAAAGGTACTAACTAGCCAGAGAGAAAGAAGAAGCCTACGAAGACACATAGTAGATTTAGAGTTATCTCAATCAACTAGACACTGTTTTACGTTCGGTATTTAAATCTAACAGTCGGCCGAGGATGAAAATATCTGACAATAAGTAACATAACAATTATCTTCGTGCCCATTGTCTTCTCTATACTTATATCAGTAACTTCAAAGACATGCGGTAGTGATCGAGTTGATACGAGGCAACGCTTCGACATGCTTGCCTCACGTTTTACACGTAAATACTTATACCCTAAGTGTAGGCGCTGCTAAAAATCGGAGAAACCCCTATTTCGGTATATCGTCGTGCCTAGATCTATTTTTCTTAAAACCTTCGTTTTCCTCTCCTTTAAATATGCAATCATCGTCCTTCTACATGTTTATAGCCATCGTTTTTTTTTTTTTTTAATTATACACAACGCAACGTCCAAACGTCGCTGCTACACGTAACTCAGGATAGCGTAAAGCATAGAAACAAGCTGATATCATAACACTACGTGAAAGTAAATATTTCTAGCTGCTCAAATGATTCTACGCGTTCGATTCTATTAATGCTTGTTCACTCTTTAGGACGCGTTGAACTACGATAGACTCGGGGTTTTCGATGTACTTCGCGAGTCTCGTCCGGTTCGTTCAATTTTCTACCGATCTTATTTACAGTTAATCAGAAGTAGGCAGTGATGGAAAATGATTAAATATATATTACGCTCGGAAATCGTTACCGCCCGTCGCGGACGCCTTGGTCCAGTCATTGCAAAACGTTAGTTAATTACAATAAAATTCGGTATCGTCGACTCCTCCTAATCGTGAACCTTTTTTTCAAAATGGTAAATCAACTCTGCTTTCCGTTTCCGTGTTACTCTTTCCACCCTTTCCATCCCGCCCTCTGCTCTATTCTCTTCGTTTAGCAGCACGCAGTCTTTATGAGCTAAAGTCTTACCGTAATTAAATGTAATTCACTTACCTGTCACAAAAATAAATACTTTTATTATATCGCTTAACACTACTCGCTTACATACTAGAAACAACGAGTCCCGCTCAATATGCCCAACCGTCCTAGCGGTTTTCTCTTTCATCTGTTTGTTTACGATATCTCATTTATAGTTTCTACATCTCGCGTTAATTATACATTTCGTTTGTTCTCTTCGCAAATTCGTACCGTTTTGTTTTATAATAATACGTCTCCGCCCTGGCGCGAGAGTTACTCGGGTTTATTATCGTTAAAAGCCGTACTCGAGAATTTTACGCTACCCGTTTTTTTAGCCTGCGATGCAGGGTCCCAAACGAACGACTCAATCTTCAATCCGTTCGCACGCCAATTACCAATTAACGTTTAACTTTTTAGAAATCATAAGATGATTTCGAATTTTTAATTTACAATGAAAGATTATCGGAAAAATTTAATCGTTAATTGTTAACGTGGCAAATAATGGCTGCTGCGATGCTCGGGAAAAAATCTTGCATCGAATACGCGACCTATCTCCGCTCGCTGTAAAGTCTCGTTGTGTAAACAGAAAATATATCGGTGGTTCGCGATCCCTTTGGCAAAAGAAATGTCAGACGTTCGTTGGTTACAAGAGAACTGAATTAAATTCGCGTGTTGCCTCGCACTGAGTAACTTGACACTGTGACATCATCAAGAAGCCGTGACTTGTCGATTTTTTAATACGATAATCACCTGAATGAGTTGAAAGTAATCGTGATAAACGACAGACGTAATAAAGCATTTCGCCGTAGAAAACTATACTATATACGTATTTTATCGTAGATCGTTACGAATCCGTGTAACAATTCCTTAATATAAAACATGAGCTACGGTGAAAAATTCCATGTCCCTTGTCGACGTGCGCCGCTACTGTTTTGAAACAAGACGGAAACGAAAACAATCGGTTTGAAGCTAAGCTCAATTATTTTCCGAGAAATATCTCAAAGGTTTTCTGCTTCTCACCTCTTTATGAAACTACACTTTGGCACGAACAATGCCGCGTACAATTTACGTCAACCTTCCAATGGCACATTTTATTTCTTCTACAAAAATTTTCTTCGCCACCCTTCAAGGATGCATCGTGCTGCAGTGACTTCCTTCGCGATAGACACCAACTTTCACGTATTAAAGTAAGTTTTATCCATCCTGTTATTACGAGTAACATCTTTCTTTTGTTAATTACTCTCTATCTCTCTCTCTCTCACCCGTTTTCATCCCTTAAATTTCAATATTCGTTCATCGTTTGTAGCGCGCGTTTCTTAAAAACGAACTATTGGAAACAGCTCGTTAACAATTTCCAGTCCTAACTACTAACAATCATGTTATATCGTTCTTTTGTGTTCGGTATTATTATTATTTTTGTAATATGTATATATGTATATATATACTTTGCTTAATCTTCTTTCATCTAATCCTCTCTCGTCTAGCGATACGCATACTAGATAACTAGAACTACAAACCTTGAAAGGACAATCACTATTCTTAGGACCATTTCGTATGATCTTCAATTTACAGGATTATCGTTTCACGTTGGAATATTCTCAGCAAAAGCGACACCCCGCACGTCGAGTCTCGGATCGTTTAACCGCAGCTACGACCTCGACCATGTTTGAACAAGTTACAAGAAATAACATCTACGTTGCCTCCTCTTGTTATCGATAGATCCCCAGAAATTGCATACTTGAATGCGAGCCTATCCGGGCATACCAATAGGGCAGGTTGTCCCTTATCTCTCTCTCTCTCTCTCTGGTCCAGGAGGCAAAATACAACGTTGAGCGATTTACTCCTACGAATCGGTAGAATCTCTTCAGGTCCATGGCATGTATCGTGGTCGCGCCGAGTGTCAGAAGGCCGTGTCCAGAGCCGCCATGCTCGTCGAGATGTCCGGATCGGCGCGGCACGCTTCCAGAAATTCGGAAAGCGTCACCACACCGTCTCGGTTACCGTCCATCTTCTGCAACAATAAAAAACATCACTTTTACTCAAATTTCTGAAGGAAAAATTATTATTATTGTAGTATATTACGTTATAATAATAATTTGTAAGGGTAAGCAAGTAACTTATAATTTGTATTATAAATATGCATTGTATAAAAAGGATTGGGGGTAATTGAGAACTTGGAGGTAATTCGTGTACCAGGTAAGACGATGACTGCAGATTGTATGACTAAACCACTAAATGGACCAAATCTGATACAAAATGTAAGAAAGACGCTGATAACGAATTAATAGAAACGAAGGGGGTGTGTGTGAGTGAGATTGTTTTTATGTGTGTGTGAGATAAAAATGTGAATATACGGTTGTCATGAGGTTTTGCAAAATATTGATTAGAACATATCACGTCTAGTTGTCTAGTTCAGTTTGCCAAGTGTGGTTGTGAAGTAAATGTATGTTAATTTAATGGACTGAACTGTGTCTAAACTCTCACAGTAATATATATATATATATATTTTTAGGATCATTTTTATATCATCATTATATATTTTTTAGATCATCGTTATATATTTTTAGGATTCAGAGGATTGAAGATCAGCTTCGTTATTATTAAATTATTGAATAGTAGATATCTTGTTATTTCGCCTTCCCGACAGTATTAACTGGCTTATTACTGGCCATGCATAAGTGTTGGCAATATGATCAGGTATATTGCGATTCATGACTGTTCATTTATGTGTCCACCTGATATCCATTCATTATCGAGCGATAATTATGCTGGACTCATTCACGGAAATTCGCTGATTCAAATCCCTGTAGGGTGATAACAGCATGTCAGAGATCCGTTACACGTGTAATCACGTCTACGCGTACTAAAATCATACAATTACTTCGGTATCGTGATATATATCGGCGAAAGACGTAAAACACAGAATCGTAGCATCCAGGGGGTGGGTTCGAGGGTTCCATCGGCTTATTCTGTTGCTTCGGATTAATTGAAATCACGTTTAACAGCAAACAGCAGTCCATTATCGGGGTTCAACAATTCCATTTGCATCAACATCGGTTATTGGGATTGTATGTAAGATTTCTGCCGAGGATTATGCGTTCACGTACTCGACGATTGGCTCAATGATTAAAGGGTTGCATACGTTCGAAACTGATTCTTTTGAAAGATGTTTATAGTTGAAACATGAAGCATGAAGAATTTATTGAAACAATAATACTGAATTCTAATATTAT
>SHCU01000316.1:95086-105765 GCA_004307685.1 Ceratina australensis
GTGATAATGATTTGTGAAAGCTCTATTACCGTCTAGTTTGTTCTTAATCAATTTGGAAATACCTTTGTGAAACGGCTTATAAATTAATTACTGACGTCGAACAGTCTAACTGATGAATACGAAGTTTTGCGTAAGCTGTAAAGCGTAAGTGTTGGTGGTTTGACTGAAAGCAAAGTTCAAAGTAGGTACGCTTGCACCGGAGGGTTGGAACGTCGGCACTCATTAGTATTCTAGGTGGAGATGGTGGAAGACAAAAGGATTGTATCTCGAAAGGTCGTGTGTAATTCGAGACCTCTGTTTTGCAAACTGCTGGAATCGAACCCCACAGATTGTCAATCGATAGCACCATCCAGTTCCTAAGGGGATTATTTTCTATCAGATAGAGGAGATACTCAGGTACCTGATAGTTCTAATCAACAGTAATTTGTAAATCGATGCGTCCAATTCCTAACTAGAAATAGAACCTTATTTACAAATTGTTTGATTATAATATCAAACCTCGTAGCATTATTCACCAAGAATATTTTATGTCACATACTAAATAATTATCCATTTATTGATTTTCGAATTATAACAATTTTCTATTCACTGCTTATTTATTTCTGCGAGATCATATTAGAAGAATTTTTAATAACAGCGTCGGGTGTTACTATTAATCATGGCTTTAAGTCAAGGCTATACGATACTCTTTGACACCTCATTAAACTTGGCTTTGTGTTACCCTGCTCGGTAATTTTAGTGTCCGTTATCTTAAATGAACTTCGCTTCTAACAATGCGTCAGGATTATATCCGTATTTAAATTTACATATCTTCAAAGCATCATCATAAATACGTAAGCGTAATTTTTAATCGATGGAACTTCCGAAAATTTCTCGTTACCTCGCGCTTTTTATTTGTTTGCCATCGAAGCCGCTCGATTCTATTAACACGTCAAGCTGCACGTTTGACCGGGCGTAAACAGCTTTCGAAAATTCGGCAGGCGGTTTTCGGAAACAATGAAACACTGATTTCAACGCGGTCTCTTCTCCCAACGATCTGTCGGATGCTCGTTTTTAATTAAAAGTCTATACGGGATAACGAACTGTACGCGGCGCTGCTCGCATCAGTTACATCTGCTTTCACCCTGATTAATTAGCACCGATTGAATCCGTCACGTAGCATTATCATTATTTGTCGAAAAATTCTGTTGTGTACAAGAGACGAGAAGAGGGCCGGGAGAATACAGGTCACGCGAGTTACGTACTCCTTATTTCGTATTATTAATTACCTCTACGTAGCCGCGTACAAATTTTTACGTACTTCTTATCACGTTTGTTACCTCACTAATTAATTGATAAAAATGATAAGAATGAATGTTTGTATTAAATATTGATGCATGTACATGTGAATTAACATTAAACGTACCAAGTGACGTCAAATGACCCCTTTTAAAATTCACTTGAAAATCGTACACTCATTGTTATTTCTTTCGTTTATTTGAATCACTGTACATTCTTATGTTAACTGATTATTATTATTTCCTTAGATATTAAGAATTATTAAAAATTAACGTTTATTTCGGAAAGGGTTATTTGTACATTTATGGTAAAAATAGATGTACGTTAAGTACCGGTACGTTTAGTGTTAATTTTAGTCGTTACAACTACATCCTACTGAAAAATCATGAAAGTTTTATTTGAAGTCATTAAATCGTTGAAACGTTAAGAGAAATTTTATCTTTATTGCAAGAAAATTGTTGACCGGTTTCTATTGGTTTCTCAGACTATTTAACTGATAATTTATGTATCGAGGAAATGAGGACGATAAGGTAGTGGCTTCAGAGAATATATTAAACTTGCTAAGGAATTATAAGTATCTAAGAAAAGTCGTTTTCTTTTATGTCGAGTGCTCTTCTCACATTCACTGTACACCGTCTATAGCGGTTCGAGTAAAGTACCAACAATAAGTCACGTTAAATCATTCGGTTTTCTTTAATTTGTTTTTGGAAAAGTTTGCAAAGGAACGCGACAGCTTATTTCTATATGATCACGTTTAACTGCAAACCGAATGTACTTGTGCCGGATAGAGATGAAAAAAGTAATCGATACGAGCGAAATATCAACCACTTTAAACTTCACGTTCTTCCCTTGTATTGTTAAAGGATAAACTTTAAATTGGCAATTTCGTGTTTCTGCCGAATACACGTTCTTGTATACCTATGCCCATCTTCGTTTGCCCAAAACGAGACTGTTTATATCTTTTTATAGGTCATAACGAGTATGTACAGAAGCCACTGATACGTATCAGTATTTTAAGTGTCCTACTCTCCACAGTTTTAATGAAAAATCAATGAGTAATGGAAAAAATGTAATATTTCGTAACTAATGAAAATTATCAGAAAAATTGATACGAACTGAAAAATGCATAATACAATATTTAATATAATTAAACCGTTAATTATTTATAGATCATGTTCGCTAATGAAACTTATAAAAATAGTTTCGTAATTACTTGAGATTGAAATCGGCGCTCGGGATTTTAATTGACATTTTTTAAACGCATGCTCGATTCTTTTGTTAATCGACTCGTGAAATCCAAGTACGCGTGAAACGCTCAGAGAATTTCGGGCATTTAGGACGGTGCACGTCAGCACGTGTTTTGCAATGCGATTTCACGTTAGAGTCCGTACTCTAGCAATTGCCTTGCCACTCATCCCTCCAGGTCTTTGTTTGTTAGTTCTCTTAGGTCTCTTTGTGCATATACATGTTACGTGTATACGTGAACATGAAAACCGGGAACCGTAAACGAGTCCATTTACCGTGGGATTTCGTGTGGCAGCTTTGCCGATGATTGCCCGTTACCTTTCACCCTTGTGAAAATTTAAACGTTCGTCATCTGTAAACTTGATTGATTGAGTGGGCACAAGAGTATCAACTGCCTTTCAACCGAAATTACCACGTCTGCACGTGTTTATACACGAATTACCATTATTTGTACCATTCGATTTTTGTACGAATTGAATTAAATTAAAATAATTATATACATATTTAATTTTATGAAACAAGTGACGACAGTGAGTCATTTTTCGACTGCCAAGGATTAATATGCTTTTTAATTGGAATATCGTAGGCACACAATTTTATTTTCTAAATCGATGAGGACAATTTGCGACATTTACTTTTATCTGCGTGCGTTCTCTTTTTAAAACGTCGACGTAGGTAAAAAGAGGGACAGGGAAATGCAACGTGGACGATAACAGGAAGAGGAACTCGTCTCCGGCGAATCGAAGGTATGAGACGTTCGCGCAAATTGTCCTCCCTGCAACGATTCGTATCGGTTTTTATTTGACGCGGGGAAAAAGGTAACAGAGAAAAAAGTTACAGGTACATCATTGAAGACATTGCCATTCGCGGCTAACAATGTGACAGTCGCCAGAAAGAAAAGCTCTTTCTCCTACATCATTGTAGTCGACCGGGGGTGCTTTATGAGCAGCCACCCGTTTCTTCCGTCAAAGTGAACGAGCAAGCTTGTCAAAGACTGTTGAAACTTTTTACCTATTGTTATCCCTCGCGATGAAAGATCATCGACTAGCTAGATCTCTGATTTTTCTACCTGTCGTCACATATCTGTCGGTTTTTATCTAATTGACATCAATTGACAGCTACTTTCAGCGTTTAAGTCTTTTCGGTACTTTCGTATAAAAAAGGGAATTTTATTATATCTTTTGTCTGTACGTTTAAAATTTCATAACTGAATTTGATAGTTACCATTAATTCCTTATTCATGAAATATTACGCGAAATGATGAGTTCAGAATATGCAAGTATTGTATCAGAATATTTTTCGAACATTTCTATACCTTCCTCAGGCCAGATGGTACATGACCAGATGGTAGAAACGAATATGCTTTCGTTGTGCACGGAACAAAACACGGGGGTAATATCACATCGAGCAAATTATAGTACAAGTTGAGGTATACTATATTTTACGTTTTGTAAGACCCTTCGATATGACGCTTCTTCAAATAATGGAAACATTTTTCAAGCCAACTCTATCATATCTTGGAATTCAATTTTATAATTTTAAGACGGTCTGTAATATTTTTAATTTAATCTGACGTTAAAGCTTATATAGAGGTGCAATGCAAAACAGTCGGAGGAAAATTCATACCTGGAACATTCTATCCACTTTCTCGCGTACACCCTGGTGATCCAAATTTGGATCAGCGAATTTTCCCATTAACTCGTATACAGCCGTCACGATGTCGGTCATCTCTTCTCTCGTGATACAGCCGTCGCCGTTGATATCATAAAGCGAGAATGTCCATCGTAGTTTCTCGTCGATGGAACCACGAGACAGTATGCTGAGACCAGTGACGAAGTCCTGCAACGCGGAAATAAAATTACCCCATTCTGTCTTGTCGATAATCATATTTCGCAAGTCGACTGCACTGTCTTTGGTAAATGATCGAGACAAGGGAGTTTAAATGGAAAGTAACAACATTACTGAAAGCTCGCAATTATTGAATCGATATCAAATGTTTAATAATAAAATAGAATAACAGATGCAATGTGTCAGTTGAAAAACATTTGAGGAGAGCTAATAAGATTTTTCTATTATAAGGAATCTTTAACCTTTTTAGTATCACTTATGGCAATAAGCATGAAAGAACTCATTTCCAAATGCATTATGGTACTTCCTTCGCAAAATTTCATTCCCTTCACGCAAGGAGGGAATTAAAATCGAATCAATGAGCACACGCGAAACCTCTATTTAAAACACTATCTGCATAGATTAAGTCTAAAAGATTCTTATAAACGTAGAATGGATATTATGAAGATTTTTGGTAATAGTAATCATCCATCTTCGATTTCCAATCTTTCAAATTTTTGAATCAAATTCTTCTTGTACATACTACCTAGGAAATGAAGTCATTTAATGTTAAAAAAAAATTAAATCGAAGGTCCAATATTAAAACTGTTATCTCGTTTTGGAGCCTGTCCAAATATTAATGAAGGCCACAGTGCTTGTGTCACATGATTGTACGCGCAAAGAAAAATTTGTATGGTACAATTTAACCTTTTTGTTTTAAATCGCAAGAAATTAAGGAAACGAGAAATCAGCATTTATAAACTTGCATATGCAGATGGAAAAAAATGATTCCGTTTAAACAATTTCATAGCAATATATTCACTTTCATGTAACAACGACCTATAATGTTGACACTTCTGTCTATAAAAACTGGTAAAATAATGATAAATTAGAATGTGATCAAAAGTTACATACATGGAGGGTTAACGTATTTCATTTTGAGACTCTTTAAATGCAAGTTTTTGTACGCTGTAAAGGTGTCGCGATTTTCAACTGTTTTCTGGTTGTAACAGTTAGCTCGGCTTGCTCGGATTATGAAGTTTTGATTATCGCCAAGAGACCCCGGTTTTTATGCGTCGCGATGTAAAGACGTCAGAGGCCGGATGGTGCTCCGCTTATGAATAAACTGCTTTCGCGCAGCAAGAGAAACGGAGCAATTTGTCCGCGTACTTTATTTGATGGCGTGCATACAAAGTGCTCAAGCTCGCAATAATGGGTTCGACATCGGAGCGGGCGTAATTGAAAATCGTGGGGAAAGGCTAGGGAGAAAGAATTAATAATAACACGGCGCAACACAAGTCACGCCGCGTCTGCCGTGTATGCGTCACGGCCAAAAGCACTTTGGAGTTCATGTTCATGGGACAAATTGGATTAGCGCACGCTTCAATTATGGCGAATCGAGTTACGACGGCGTTTTTTTCATTCGATACCAATCGATGGCGAGTGTACCGTGCGTTGCTTGAACTAGTTAAAGACATTTCGTGTTCGAGTTACCGACATTTTATCGGTAAACAATTGTCGCGCTACTTTATCTGGATTTCGGACGGACTGGCTCGTAACAATTGTTTGATGCCGGGGGATTGAATTACAGCGAAGATCTCGCCGGGATTTGATTCGCCGCAATAAAAGAGTATAATGTTTACGAGTCGTGAAATATGTGAATCCCACAGGAAATATCTTTTATTAAGCCGTTCGCATCACAACCGAGCGTAGAATTTTTCACCCCACTATCAGCGCACGTATGAACGCTAGTTTTAAATAACTAAAATAAAATTTTAATTTTTCAATATCATACAATCATTCATAAACCTTTTCATTTTTTTGCAAATATAAAAAGTGACTGTACATGAAATTATATTTTATTAGCGTTCCATTAAAAACGTAGAAGTAACTTTTCATAAATCATACGTGAAATTCCATACGCGTTCCGCGCTAGCTTTTACCTCTTGCTTATTTAAATATCGGCAATCTGATAAACATAAAATCCGACCCGGGTAGAAATTTAATATCGCGCGTTAGTCTTGAATTTTGGCAAGGCCGTTCGCGGTATCGGCCGGACAAATAGGCCGGTAGCGTAAGTAAGCATTGTAACGCCGAGGCAGGAATGCCTTGTTCACAAATATAGGGTACGCGTTTACACCGGCCCTAATCGCAAACAGCGATGCTCGCCGGAATAAATAGGGATTGTTGATTTAGGTCTTGGTGATTATGCCAGTAGCGATGCAGTGCTGAACATGATTGCGATTGAATGTAAAGAACAGAGTCGATTGAAAGGAGCCTATTGAATTCAATCGCGGATCAATTCTCCGTTTGTTTTGTTTAGACGTCAGACCTAAATACTATACGGGTCTCATACATGTATTCACATTTATCTTCAAACAATATAATAATTACATGATAAACAGTACATAAAATACATAAAATATACACACATAAAAAATGCACAAAACAATAATACATAAAAAGTGCACAAAACAATAATACATAAAAAATACACAATACATTACATGATACATGATAAATCAATTACATGGTAAACAATATAATAATTACACGATCAAAAGTATAGAATTTAATATGCATCAAGTAATAATAGTTTCTCGAACGTCACTTCTCGCAGAGGAAAAAATTAATCATAATCATAAATCGAACGACACGTAAAAAAATTATTTCACAAGTAGCTCGAAAGAAAATAATTACGAAAAATCGTGCAATTCGTTGCACATTTTGAAATCAAGGTAATAGGTGCTCTATGCGTAGTTCCCATTGGCTCTGCGCGCATCGAAAATGCACGTACCATTTAAACCGGAGGACGGAGAGTATCAAGGCTGAGAGTTTCGAAGATATAATACGATTAAGTTGGAAATCGGTGCCTGAGGAAGGCGATAAGTTCGCGCGGAAGGAAAATACATGAAAGCGGAGAGGAGCCGAAGATGGAGGAGTCGTGTCGTCACGAGATGAGAATTGCACAGTAAAAATTATCACACCGTAAAGCTGCGACGGTAATCCCCTCGCGTTTGCAGATCTTATGTCGAGCTCGTAATACGATTGAACTTAGCCAGCGATTCCTGTTACCCGAAAGTGTTTCTGGACGTATAGCAACTCGCGTTAAGCGTGATTCAAGTTCTGTATTTTACGAAGGGATTTTCTCACCCTCGGTATCAAGCGCGATTATACAGAATTTAATTTCGTGGAAAAATTCCGCCTTACCGCGCATATCAAATAATTTTAGCACTTGATTATACGATTTGATAATATATTAGGGAAGAGTATTATGAAAATAAAAATAGTCCCTGTTTGTTGGAATTGATTACTACGGAAAATGTAGCAGCTGTCGAAACGATGAAAAGTGAAATGAAGAACCTTGGACGTTGAAGCTGATGGCATAAAAGAAGATGGTGTAATTAAAAAAGAATATTTGTTTTCTTAATTTCGTAAGTAGTTACACACTTCAAAGGAAATTTCTTTCAAACTTGTTCACGCTGATCTATTAAGTTTGGAAAGTTTTTAAATTGGAGAACGTCGATCCGACCTTCGTTCCTTTGAAACTGGAACATTATAATCTTAAAAGGAAAACTATTTTAATTCTATTTTTAACTTGCTGTCAGAAAATGAAATTGTAACAAATTTCACGATTATAATCGAGAACAAATGAATCGCAACTAGATAAATCTGAGAAATGCGTGAAACACTAGAAATATTAGAATATTATTCCTGTACGTGAATTCGAAAAATGTAACGTTGATGATAACCTTTTATAATCAGTGGAAAATCGGTGTTGTTAAACAACGGAATTTTACGTTAAACGTAAGACGCCACAATGAGGGTGAAGGGTACTTTTGGTTATCTACTGCGAGCAGTGAAAAGGGGATCACACTCTGCAGGGATCAAAGTAGACGTAGGTACACGGTACCGCGAATAGGGGTCAGTTAGAAAGAATCTGATAGAAGGACTTAATTAAGGAGGTTTGGGCGTCAAAGGCAGGAACCGGCAGAGGCTTTATTGTGTGCAGAGGACGAGAGAAAAAAGAGTAAACCGGTTTGTACGAAATGTTTGCGGGTTAGAGAGGCGACTGTATGTGATTTCGAAAACTAATTACATAAAGTATATTTCTAGCCTCGGGCTACAGGCAGGGATATAACCGTATTAATCCGTAATTATCTCGCCCCGACGTTTTCTTCCTGGTCCCTTGCTCCTCGAAATGGTAAACAGAGGGGTAGAAACGTTCGTATCGATCCGCGAATTAACCGCGATTGATTGGCCTTGGCTGTTGATTGGAAAACTCGGTTAGATCTATGTTGCTCGTTATTGCCGTCCTACCTGGCAATTAGCATTAATCTCCGTCAGATATTTGTTCGGGGCATACTTGCCAATTGAATTGCGCGAACGGCTAATTACAAAGGCGACAACAATTTGCACGATAAACATAGAAAGCCATTAATAAATTCTATAATACGTGTAGCATGTTTAGCTGTCAATCATGCAGCGTTTCTGCCTAGAGCCGCAAGAAATTAATATCAAGTGTATTGTGATCTGAAACGAGTCTCTTCTCTCAGGAATCGAAGCTTACAATTAGTAGTATATCCTAATTTAGGTATAATACCAATGCTTTCAGTTACGTTTCAAGTGTATTTATGATGTGTGAGCTGTGATCTGAAAGGAGTCTTTTCTCTCAGGAATTGAAGCCTGCAATTAGTAGTATATCCTAATTTAGGTATCATACCAATGCTTTCAGTTACGTTTCAAGTGTATTTATGATGTGTGAGCTGTGATCTGAAAGGAGTCTCTTCTCTCAGGAATTGAAGCTTACAATTAGTAGTATATCCTAATTTAGGTATCATACCAATGCTTTCAGTTACGGGCTGAGGTAAAGTTAATTTTAATGTAAACTCCGCAGTAGTTTCGACTTGCATTCAACAATAATCCTTAATTTTCATATTCATTGTTTTGGGCATAACAGTATCCTAGCATTAAGAGGGGTATACACTCACCTCAAAACTGAGAATACCGCTGTGATCCTGGTCTAGGGTGTTGAAAACGTAATGCGCGTACTGGCTAGTATTCGCTGAAACATTAAATAAACAGGAGTTTTAATTAAGATGAAAATACGTACAAATATTATTAAAGCGAATTTAAATACGTATTTTGTCTTAATAACAATTTTACTGCCTGTTACTGAAGTAACAATACGCGTCACTGTCTTTGGAAATTCTAATCAAATTATTACTCAAAGCAGGGCAATTACGAGCGTGACAAGGTCTAAGTTTGAAGGCGAATAAATTAAAACTCGTTAATATTCTTTCGTAACACGCAAATTCTCAATGTCTCCTTTGAAACAACTTTGTTTGCGAAAGGATACACTTGCAGTATAACGACATTGTGCACGTCTACCAAGAGACGTCGTGTAAAAGTAGCCGTAAAAGCACTTCAATTTCTCAGATGGCGAGCAGTCGAAGGCCATCCCTGGCGGAAATCTTTCAATATCGTTGAATTCAGAATAGTTCGTAAATTGAAACTATTAACTACGCCTTCGCGCGATAGTGTCTCCCATTTGTCCGGAAAAGGAGTGTCTTCGATTTAACTAGGAATTCGAGCCCGAAATTATTAAAATATTATGTATAATATTGTTGATCAAAAATGAATAATTAGAACCTGTCTCACGTTGCAGATTTTCTGGCAAGTAACGTTAAGGAATAACAATGGTACTGGTGCCTTTACTTAACCAGAAATCTCGGGGGTACCGTTTCAATTGAAAGGATTCGTCTAGAGCCTAAAGTCTAGAAATTAGTGCTCGAAATTATCAAAATATTATGTATAATAGTGTTGAACAAAAATGAATAATTAGGACGCGTCTGACGTTGCAGATTTTCTGGCAAGCAACGTTGAGGAATAACAATGGTACCGGCGTCTTTACTTAACCAGAAATCTCGGGGGTACCGTTTCAATTGAAAGGATTCGTCCGGAGCCTAAACTCTAGAAATTAGTGCTCGCTCCTTCCGGCGAATTATCACAGTGGGATTCTTGTACCTGGCCCGGTGGGGGTAAAGTAGATTAACTCGTCAAACTTGTCGAGCTTGTGCGAATTGGGCTTCCAGTGGAAAATGGGCTTCGCTGTTTTCCAACGCCCCAATAGTCAGAAATTAGTTTTGTTTTCCCACACGCGCGTACTGTCGCAATCAAATTATTCACAGCATAATTTTCCACGTATTCGTTCCTTTCGCAGAGCTGCGGATACATCCATACATTATCCATTAAAAATTACATCTATACGGATAATATTATACGTGTAGAGTAATAAAATTTTCTTTGAATTTATTGAAATAGAAAAT